>OX424452.1:13548324-13633445 GCA_949152495.1 Lasius fuliginosus | reverse complement strand
CCCATGTAATTGGACCTCACTTTTTCGAAGGTAATTTAAATAGGGAAACTTACTTGCAATTCCTGCAAAACGAGTTGCTAAATCTCCTCGAAGATGTAAATCTCCACATACGTCGTAGGATGTGGTTGCAGCAAGATGGTGCTCCTGCCCACAGGAGTCGTTTGATCGTCACATACGTCAACGAAAAATTCCACAGAAGGTGGATTGGAATAGGTAGTCAAACCCAAGAGTGTCCACCAAGATCTCCCGATCTCACGCCTATGGACTTTTTCCTGTAGGGTTATGTCAAAGAAAAAGTGTACGCGACACAACCTACAACTATCGCAGACATGAAATTACGAATTGAACGCGCTTTCCGAGATATCACTGGCGGTACATTGCGAAGTGTCGAAAATAATTTTCGATTACGCGTGACACAATGTATCGATCAAAATGGAGGTGTGTTTGAACATTTGCGATAAGAAATTGCGTGGACGTGAGAAACAAGGGGACTCACGGAAATCAAGCACCCCAAACGTGAGAGGCAAGGGGACTCACGGAAATCAAGCACCTCAAACGTGAGAGGCAAGGGGACTCACGGAAATCAAGCACCCCAAAGGGAACAGAAACCTACTACGTCCACGCCGTTGGTCCTGGGTAGCGCTAAAAGTAGGGATAGAAATTTACAGTAGTAAGAGTTTAGCACAACCATTAAATCCTTTTGCACGAACAATACAGGTGGTGTCAGTCTGGGTTTTGTAAACTTTGAAGTTTCATATCTCTGGAACGGCTTATGCAAAAGACACTTTTAGGTAGTGTTTTATAAATGTCTCGACGAGATCTACAACTTTTATCTCAAAAAAAATCGAGTTCCATTTAAGAAATTAGTCACCTTCAAATTTTCTTGAAAACGATGACACCTGCGACACGACTTACGTCGGGATCATGTGGCCCCCTTCGAACCAAACGACTTTTGTCTAAAGTATTTTTTTCTACAATCAATAATAAAAAAGTTTTTGGGGGTGGTACATTAAAATGGGTCACCCTGTATAATCGAACAGAAATCAAGATAATATATTTGTCGGTCTATAAAATCTGCGATTGCTGAAAGATATTGTCAGTCAAGAATTAACAATCGTGCTCTCTTTGTCGCTCTATCGCGCTGACGATATATAAAGTATCGATGAAGAAGTTAAGTGAAAAAGCATCAATAAATTGCCAAGCCTAATAAGCGCCCATGTCTTACATTCTGTGTATTAGTTTACGCTACGAATTATTATTTTATTATTATTATATATCATTGCACAATTTGGAAACATATATAAATTTTTATGTACATATATGCATAAGCATATATAAAATTTACAAAAAACGGGTACTTATTAGCCTTGTTACATTACTGCCTTCTGCTACGGAAGGCCAGAAAGCATTTTCAGATCGTATCTCGCGTATAGCATGGGCACGTGATCAGCACGGTAGAGGAACAAGGATGACGCGATTATATCGATCTTTGTCTCTCTTACGGTGCATCCGCGTGAGCGGATGGTGTGCGTACATGTACAGACATACACCATTACATAAAACCTAAAATTGGTTTCTCAGCGTTGGCAACATTGAAACCGGTGTTTCGCGTTGTCACCGCGCGAGGTCTCCAAGATCAATTCGGAGTTTGCCTCGGTCTCCTGCCGACCCTTAAACGGGGAGCACACAAACTTGCATAGGCGTATAAGCGTAAGTTAAACCAATGTGATTGGTCCATAAACGTATGCATAAGAAATTCAACCAATCGAATTTCTTATGTATATGCTTATGCGCCTATGCAAATTGTGTGCTCCCCGCCTTAAGTGTCGTTGCTTTGTTTACAGTTCTCATCGTCGTGTGTTCATGTTAACATTTTGTCCATTAAAGAACATTAAAGAATTATAATAATTAATCGAAATTATAATAATTAATCGAAATTGTAATAGTTAATCGAAAATTTGTGCTTCCGTTTATTTCGTTTTTGTCATTGTTTTGTGGACCGTAATCCTCACGCGTCGTTTACAATTCGTTGCTTAAATTACTTTTTGTGTGTTTTTATAAATAAAAGCTTTTATGAATATAAATATAATTATATTCTTTTCGGACTAAAAAGCATAATTATATTTTTACTTATTAAAAGCTTTACAAACTTTCCTTTCTCCCTTTTTTATTTTTTATGAAAATTATTTTTATCTCTCATTTTGTTTATATGTATAACTCTAAATATATATATCTAAAATGTGTGTGTAAATGTCATTTATTTTAAGTTTAACAATATTGTTTATTAAATCTAATTGACATTAATAACGCCATAAAATTTTATTTTACTATATTGTTACATAAAAAAGTTTCTTTGTTATATATATATATATATATATATATATATAGAGTGCTTTTTTATTTAATTTATTTAAGTCCAAATTATATACAAAACATATTGATCCCAACAAATATATATTTACTAATAGTACATAAATATTGTTTTCTAATGAATAATCATGTTTTTATTATCTTATTCTTTTATTATGCAAATGTTTTATTTTGAAATGTATTTTTTAAATTAATGCTTGCGCACAAGCATTTTGAGAAAATCTGAACATGGCTAATTGATGTATTCTATAATTGTGTTGTAACGCCGAAAAAAGGAATTTATTCGCAACAGCAGTAAAAGCTGTTTTTTAAATGGTGAACCTTCAAACATTTGTGATTATTATTTTAGGTACAGTTTCTGTACGTACAAAACGTTTTTCCCGACACTAGCAAATCTAGTGATTTCATATTTTCACTTCGTATTTTCACTACGTTACAGAATCGCGCAAACAAATTCACGTGAGATGAAAGTGCGAGAAGTGAGTGATCTTACTTGAGTTACAGAATCGACCCCAAGCTTTATGGTTCTGGGGGTTGATTGTATATCTTGAAACGATGTGAAAATTACAAAGTGAGGAAATTCATTAGAGTATCTACGATTTCATTTGTCGAAATCTAGTAAATCTGTTCACTTTTGTAATTTTCACTTCGTTTCAAGATACACAATTGACTCCCTTGAAACGAGGCGAAAATTACAAAAGTGAACAGATTTACTAGATTTCGACAAATGAAATTGTAGATACTCTAGTGAATTTCCTCACTTTTATAATTTTCATCTCGTTTCAAAAAATAGGTTTGTCGTGTTGACTGAAATCCCCAAAATTGTTTGCACTTAAAACGAAACAAATATATATTCTGGCATTAGAAAGAAAGAGAAAGCGAAGTACAAAAAGTCGGAACGTAGCCGAGGATACTAATATCATTCTAATATCATAGTCAAAAACATTGACTTTATATGTATTTGACGAATTTAAAAAGAAATAAATAATTTGTAATTATTTTCATTTTTACTATATTTAAATTTATAAGTAAAATTAAAACATTTCCTGAAAGTTGCATACCGCTGTATTGCTTTTATTGCTAAATATCTGATGAAAAATGTTTTTAGCTCAGATAGTAAATGTAAAAAGAGACATACTCTACCAATTTCTATAGTATAAAGGCCAATGTCCACGATGCTAAAAATCGGTCCAAGTTCTCGAAGTTTGTAGCCAATTAAGTTGCAGCTTTTACGGAAAAGCGCCAATTTTATTGGCTACAAACTTCTCTGTTCGAGAACTCGGACCGATTTCTAGCATCGTGGACATTGGCCTTAAGGAAGGCTCGCTCCAGTATTATAAGAGCTCGATGTATTGTATACATACATACTATAGTGTACGATATATTATATAGATTGTACATACATCTACAGATCTTATGTAGTTACATATGAGTCTTGTATGTACTGATGTGTACCGGCCTGATATTGGCATTACATTTTATCGTGTAATCGTACAATATTGCTTGTATTTTGCCTCATAATTTTGCCTCATCGTTTGCGGTCGTTTGTTACTTATAAAATAAAATAAAAATAACAAGAACGATAGTTTCTCGCCGGCCTTAGCAGGCTAATTATTGTAAACCTACGTCGATTAATACTGGATAATCTGGTTAACTCAATCTTCTCTGTCTATTATAGGTAAGATTTTGAAATCGAAGCAAATTACTACTTTACAGCGCTGATTAATCAAAATATTAATACAAAACAATAATTTTAAGGACGATCTGATCGCATGCAACAAATTTTATATAGCAATAACTATTTTCCATTAGATGGGGCTATACTGTTAATCAATTAAAATTATACATGTATTGTTATAAATAATTTATATTGAAACAGACAAAATTACACTTTTTATATTATTTTATTACAACGTAAAGTGTAAGTTTTAACTAAACTATATTTGTTCATTTTATCATAGTTTTTAAATCAAATTAATGATTGAGATTGATCATTGTATACAATGGTTACATTGTATAAAAATGTATTGAGAGTTTATTTATTTCATATTCATTTTTACCAATTAGTTATAATTGTCATTGGCAATGTAATGTATTGAATTCTTTTATTTCGTGCAATTTTGTATAATTATTAAGAAAGACACTAGTGTTAAAAATGTTTGCATTTCTATATATGTATATTTTTAATTGCCTATATATATACTTTTAATTGCCTTAAATCTTGTAAAAGGAACAAAGATTTTGTGTAATCCTATGTGTAATTAGTTTATATACATATATACTAGGGAATATTATGCATATGTTATGTTTTTGCTTAACTCTTGAGTGATATAATTGAATTACGCAGAATCAGAATTTTGAGCTAATCAATATTGGATCATCAGCGTCTTTTTAATTGCAATGTTCGCACAGTGGTTTAGGATATTTAAGATAGGTATGCAGAATTTATAGTTTTATTCGAATATAATGCAAGAGATTTAAATGATTTGATAAAATAACGCGCATTAAAAAAATTAAGTAATTTAATTATTTAAAAATCTAATTATTCTGGGAAAGAGGAGAGAGAAAAAAAAGAGAAGAAGAAGTGCACAATTAAGAAAAATTTGTATTTTTAGGCTGTGTCAGTATGATTCACAAAGGACCACGTCCGTTAGTACTATGCGGCCCTTCGGGTACTGGAAAAAGTACTTTAATAAAGCGATTGTTTGATGAATTTCCTGATACCTTCAAATTCTCGGTTTCTCATACGACCAGAGTACCTCGACCTGGCGAAGAAGATGGGACGCACTATCACTTTACGAATAAAGAAAAAATGCAAGAACAAATCAAGAATGGCGAGTTTATTGAAACCGCTACATTTAGCGGGAATCTATATGGCACGAGGTAAGAAAAAAATATATAGATGTAAATAGATATGTATATATAATATATTATAGAAAAAATATATAGATGTATAAATATAATATAATATATTATATATAATATAAATGTATATGGAAATAACACTATTCAATTGCCTTTGTAGCAAACAAGCGGTTGAAGAAGTACAACGTTTAGGAAAGATATGCGTATTAGACATTGATATTCAAGGTGTAAAACAAATAAAATGCACCCATCTTAATCCTCTTTACGTTTTCATAAAACCACCATCCGTTGTGGAGTTAGAGCGGCGGTTGAAAGCTAGGAACACAGAAACCGAAGAGTCGTTACAACGCAGATTAGCAGTTGCAAAAACTGAACTAGAATACGGTATGCTTATACGTGTTATAAAAAAAGTTAGGCTTGTAAAACGTATTTATCATATACTCTTTAAAATCTGCATAATATATATTTATGTTTATAGGTGAAACACCGGGTAACTTTGATGTTATCATAGAAAATGATAATTTGGAAAAAGCATACGAGATATTACACAATTTTATACTGGCTAATTTTAATCTACAATGCAAAACAGGTGAATAAAATGTGCTCCCTTGTTTTTGATGTGGATGATATTGATCTACTGTGTGTTATATACCACAAGTATTTTCATTACAAAGATCTACATTGTGATCATAAATATGATAATACAATGGAACCTCTTACGTTTGGAGCTCTGAACGTAATAACGAGGTTGCCTCCACTTCACTCCCAAAATTCAGAGCGCGCTATTTTGAGGTGCGATATTACGAGGTTCCACTGTATAATAATTGGATTGATTCTCTATAAAAATATTTTTTTTAGTCGAAACGAGTTAATCTAGAGCCGAAATTCGATGGATCCTTAGATTACTCATATATATCAGGACACAGAAACAAATATGAATTATATCTTGACAAAATATTGAGGAATTATTATTTTAATACATTTAATCAGCATATAATTAAAATATGTATACATGTGATTTATGAGTTAAAACTAGAGCTAATGTAAACTCACATGTTACTATATTGTACCTTTACATTCGCATATCTATACTTGCCGTATTTTAAATTATCGAGATTGTTATTTTTCTGACAATAATGATAAATGCAATAGTTGCTGCGTTGCGTATTTTTGTTACAGTAAGTTTAATCTGATAATTATAAACCAAATTATGAAAGAGAAAAAATTCCATTCTAATGTTGATGCAATATTGCACTAAATATATTAGCTGATTTTTCTTCATTAAAAATAAAAGACCTACTTTTTTATAGAAGTAAGAGAAAGTTTTCAGAATAGAATTTTAACTTAATATTCAAAAAGTAACTTAAAGAGGTAAACGTAGAGTTTTAGCTGTAGCTAACTGAGACTATTCACCAAAAAAGGTTGTGTTCCAATAGAGTAGGTTATCTGTAAAATATACTTGCGATTTCGTACTTATCTTCGTGATAAATATCATACAAACATAATATAGTCACTCCTGGTTTATATCATGACACAGTATCAGATATGATCATGCCAAGTACTTAGAAGTAAGATTATAAAAAGAGTATATAAACATTCCTGTAAAATTTGCGTTTGCGGTCATTATTAATAACTATTTATATTTTTATTTAAAAAAATTGTAAAGGAAAAATATTTTTTAAGTTATTAGGTACAACTACATGCTTGTGTGTGTGTGTGTGTGTGTTTTACTGCGTGTGTGCAGTTTGAAAACTCTAATTATTTATAGTTTATAGTTCGACTTAAAATCGATATAATATTAATAAAATAGATTTATAAGTCTGATTATATGTAGCATAGAAAAATAATGATGGAATTATTAAGCCAAGTTATGTTAACAAACCGATTTGCTCTTGCGTCTTAAAATGAGATGTATATAAATAAAGAAAAAAAATTCTTTACTTAGAATTAAAACATTAACCGATGTTAGTGCGATTGACAAGTTATAGAAATAAGTCGCGGAAAACATTTTATTGTAGGTACGTTATTACAGAGAATATATGATGTTGCACATGTATATATTCAATGGTATATTTAATAAATAAAATTTGAGATAGATACAATTTATCAACATTATTCGCGGTAATGTAAAACAGAATGAGAACGGTATAAATATAATCCATCACATAATTATTATTATCGCGCAAGGAAACAATGTCGTTAATTAATTTATTAGGTTGATAAATAAGTTCCGCTATAGATAATTACTGAATCACTTCTTCTGAGAAACCATGAGTTTTGAAATCGAAACGAAACAGTCACACAGCAGATGTATACGTGCAGCAATTCCAGCGAGTAGAAAAAAAATTACAAAAAAAGCGACCAGCCCTCATCAATCGCAAAAATGTAATTTTGCTACACGACAACGCCTAACTATATACGGCTAAAATAACCCAGGAAAAAATTCTGCAGCTCTTTCGTGGTTTCGATTCTATCTCATCCTCCTTATTCTCCGGATCTTGCCTCATTAGATTTCCATCTATTTAGGTCATTCCAAAATTCATTAAATGGAAAAAAATTTCACAACGATGCTGAGATCGATGAATTTGTAAAAAACTTTTTTGCATCAAAACCTCCAAAATTCTTCGAAGAAGAAATTAACAAATTACCGTCTAAACAAGTTGTATTTAATAATGGAGATTATATAACAGATTAGAATTTATTGTAAACAATTTTAAATATAAAAATTCAATTTTTTAAGTAAAACGGAACTTATTTTTTGAATCAACCCAATACTTTTCCTTCGTTCAACAAATTTTTTTATTCAAGCATCTTTTACTTCTTTTTTTTCCTCAGACTGGTGACGATGAATAGAATAATCTCGTTTAGGCCACTCACCATGATGATGACGCGTTTTATGTCGCGGCAATTCACTTACTTCTATAGACGTTATTTTGACCTTATTTTTTTCTATTCCGCTGTTTTTGTCAGTGATCTCTTGACGAATAAGATTGTCGCCATAATTCCTTGGCGTAGAAGTGTCTATTATTTTTTCGGCTTGTTGGGCGAATCGTGACGTAGGTTTCCTGAAAAATGTGTATCTAATTATTTGGGGCCGTGGTTGAAAAATATTCTCCGAAAGTGACGAGCCGGAAGCAATGTCGATCGACGGCGCATCGATAGCTTGAATATCGCTCGTTTTCTTCGTCATTGTATTTCCCTCCGCATCGATTTCCTCGAAATAATTAGGATGATGTTTTGCATCACGTGCTTCCAATTTTCGTAATATCCCGAGATTTGGTTGTTTTGACAGATCGAAAGATCTTTGTCGATTACTTTGAAACAGAGAACTATTGTCTTCCTCATTTTCGCGGCTCTCTCTAGAATACATCCTCTGCTGCATCAGCCAATTTTGATCGATAGCTGCGCGATCGAGATATCCTTCAAGAATGTTCCAGTTTTCTAGATCCCGAGAAATGGCTCTTCTAACGAGCTTAGAAATTTCATCGATATTTGCAGTTTGACGATTTTTATCGTCGTTGAGGATCATCGAGGCAGGACGATCTGCGATTTCGGCCGAGTATGCGAAACGCTCGAAGGGCACCTGAAAACTCGTTTCCAGCACTTTTCGATTTCGGTCCAAGTTGCGTTTCTCCTTATAAGCGTCGTGGGCATAATCTGGATAGTAAGCTTCATAGAATACCGGTCCCTTATCCAAGTTGTAACTGTCATACCTATCACGCAATGCAACACGATGGAAAAAGAGCAATATTTGTGCTTTCAGTATGATAAAATTCAGTTACACCTAAAATATTTAAAAACAAAAATTCTCGCGGGAAAGACTATCTCTAGCGCATTGAAAATGATAGTAATCACCTGGATGTTTTCGGATCCCGTGCGATGGTGGCGGCGGCCACAATAACGATGGATGATATATCTATGCGAAAGATATATATATATATATATATATATATATATATATATATACAGGGTGTCCCAGAATAATGGGGATTAATCTCGTGTGCAGATAGAGCGGACTAAACTGAGTTGAAAAGTCCTCTACCATTTTGCTAAATTCGCAATAGTTATTGCGTTATTAATTAAAATATCTGAGCTAATGAGCGCGTGAAAAGCGGTAGGCCGAAATCGGTAGGCATGTAAGATGGCTTATTTATTTATGTCTCTTAGCAATAAAAGCATCATCTGAGCGAGAGGTGGAGTCACGCAGCGAACGGTGAGCGACGCGTGATATTTGTTGCTAAGAGATGTAAACAAATAAGCCATCTTACATGCCTACCGATTCCGGCCTACCGCTTCCCACGCGCTCATTAGCTCAAATATTTTAATTAATAACGCAATAACTATTGCGAATTTGGCAAAATGGTAGAGGACTTTTCGACTCAGTTTAGTCCGCTCTATTTGCACACGAGATTAGTCCCCATTATTCTGGGACACCCTGTATATTTATATTTCATGATTTTATATTAACGCAATCAAATATAATTGGCGCGTACGTACCTAAACAGATAATAATTAGGATCGCTGCCAATGATACATATCTTCGAGAAGCCATGACTTTATAATCGAGCAACGACCCACGACTGAGTGTTTCCTCAAGAGAAAGAGAGGCGCATGTGCGCCTATTTTTGGAGATTCTTAAAATAAATCTTGTTTTCGGAATGTCGCTTTAATGCTAACTCGTTTTACACGACCGTCATTAGTTCGAATAATTATATTCGCGAATATAAAAAGTACCTTCGCCAGGATCGATAATAAAGGGACACATAGTTCATATTATGCTCGATTAATCAAACTCGAGACCGCTGCGAATAAAACAGCTGTTGATCGAATCATCGCGTACCATAAATACAGTATTGTCACGCGAGAGTGTATATAATATCGGGCCACTTTTTATCAGATATAAAGTCTTCTATAATTAAGATAGGACTCCAAACTCTGTTTGTATAAGGTTTAAATAATCATCGGAAAAAGTTTGCGAGAACAAACTCATCAAGAATAAATAAAACTATTATCGCCAGCTTTGTATATTATTAAGAGG
Source organism: Lasius fuliginosus (assembly GCA_949152495.1). NCBI lineage: Eukaryota > Metazoa > Arthropoda > Insecta > Hymenoptera > Formicidae > Lasius > Lasius fuliginosus. Next base: position 13,623,172 of record OX424452.1, on the reverse strand, counting down.
CTGTATGAAAAACTATGTTAAAATATATTACAAAAAGCGTAAAAATTTCATATATTATTTTATTGTTTTTGTTTTCTGAATATCTGCAAAATCTAAGCATAATTCTTTGATCGGTTATTTAATTTTTATGTTTGCATGGACTGTTATAAAAATTGTGTATCGCAGCAATTATTAGCAAGTCTGGCAAAAAAAATTTAGATTGAATGCCTATATTAATCGAAAAATTTTCATGTTCGTTCATAAAATTTTATGTTCGTTTTATTTGTTTCTTACAGGAAATATCAATGTCCAAAAATTTTCTAAAATCGATTAGGAAAATTATTAATTACAAATATTTTCTTTAATAAAGACGTTAAAAATTATACAATATTGAGACCCTTTAATGCACGGTTTTTTGCAACAAAATGGCGAAAAAAATCATTTTTTCATGATAATATAAAATAAAGTGCTGCCCGAATTAACTTGGGTTTGCACAATTCTGCCAGTACCTCTTGCCTAGAGGTCTAAATATCAGAGAAGCGCCAACTCGTGCCTCCTTCTGATTGATGATAAGCTATCCGTTCTTAAGATGGCGGCTACGGTGACAAAGTGGGAGTAAACCTAGGGAATACTAAGGTAAACTAACCTTACATCTGTATTCTAGTCATCGCAAAGCATTTGTTTATAGGTGACAAACAATTAAGTGTGTACTAAAATAAAATTAAAATATATCCGTGTTATTATTTTTTTATCACGGTAAGAAGAAATACTTTTTTTATCTTGTTTAAATAGTTATAGAAGCTTTACTGACATTGCAAAATTCTTATTTATGTAGCAACATATGTGCATTCTAATCTATTTATTCATGTATAACATTTTTATTATAATTTATTTCTTTCCTTTATTTTAGATGGGAAAGCGCTGTTTTGCCTGTGGCTGTAATTTAATACCAAAGATATAAATATTGTCGAGTTCCTAACAACAGAATTACAATATGTCTGGGAAGGAGCAAATATACCTGCATGCCATAATATTACAACAAAAATTCTAAAGAGGTTTATCACTATGCGTTTACGAATATATGGATTAGAAGAAAGAAAAGAATGTACTGAAATGAATACCAAATGTGATTATAGTAGTAAGACTGCGGCCAGGTTTAGTGTTATTTGTTGATTCCGTCCTGTCCTATCCACTTATCTGTGTCAAATTTATATGTGATAGTTTATTTTATATTATATAAATATTATATAAATATATAAATATATATAAATATATTATATAAATATATATATATATATTATATTTTATTTTATTATATATATATTAGATAAATAGATATATTTTTATCAATATATTTATATCAATGAATAATATATTTTTCTATATTCCATTTGTTATTCTTAAAGTTCATATAAAATAAATGTGTTATGAAAACAATTTATAAAGTAATAAAAAAATAATTAAATTTATTTGATAATTTTAACAATTTTATTTTTTTAAAGATACATATGCTTCATAAAATCCCACAAAAGCTATATATACATTCTATTCAGTAAATCTTTTTGATATATATGTATAATTGAACGATATAGATATTTCAGATTTTGATTCAGATATGATTTCAGATGTCATGAAACTTAGAAAAGATTTTGTCCATAAAAATTATACAGAATTTTCATTTTAACGCATATACAATTACGTAATAAATAAAACATGAGAATGGATAGAGCCTTCTTATAAACAATCTAATTTCTTCAACAAGTGATTGCCACTATGTAGTTTTTGCTTCATTGAATGCATCTTGAAAATCATATTTTGAAAATTGATTAAGTCCCTGTTGTACTGTTTTTGAAGATCTTCTATTTGTTTTTCCACCATTCTGGTTTGAAGCTTGAGACGTTGTATTTCATTCGCCTTAGACAATGGAAAAGAGTTGAAATTTAAATTGGAGCTCTGAAAAAAATCAATATTAAGTTACAGTTTTAAGTATAATAAGTATTTGTAATTTATTTTCGAATAAAGTTGAATTTACCTCAAACATGTTCAGAAATGAATCGGTAAGATGATTTGATAGTCAAACAACTTGCTCTTTTCTCCTGCACAGAGGAAAATTATTAAATAACATTACAAGTAGTGTAGACATAACTTCAAACAAACAGCAAATATCTCAATTTTAAGAGTTCGAAAGATTGGATAATTTATATTTTTTATATACAGTGATGTAAAATCGGTACAGATATATGAAGAATATATATACTTACTTCAAGTACGCAGTCTAATTGATTTGACAATCATGCTCCGAACTCTGTTTACGTTCATGCGATTTACATGGACTAATACTGAAACACCGTCACTACCACTATAACATCACGTGCGTGTAGGATCTAAAATGGCGGCGCGGCGGCATGGTGGGGGTAGTTTGGCATCTCTCTGATATTTAGACCTCTACTCTTGCCCAAGTTAAACTAAAGAGTTAATTTGTAATACTTTAATTCTCTACATAATTCATATTTATTTGTTCGATGTTTCAGACAATACGAATTGAAGACGTTTATGTACATGGATCTGAAATTTCAATGATTTTGCCACTTACATGTCTCACATCCTTAATGTAATATACTAACGTAAAGGGACAGCGGATAACACAGGGGGTAATCAATTTTTCGATATTAGATCAAGAACTCTCCTCCACTCTTATGTGCGACTGCGATTTCTTGGCGAAATACAATTCCGCGAAAAACACGACGGTGCAGGAAAGTAAACCAATTGAAAGTCCGACAAACGTAAGAGAATAATACTCCAAGGTTAATTTAATTCTTCTCTCGCTCTTGTCCACCTTTCTCTTCTGCTCGGCTATGTATGTCGGATATGCCATATTTTCATACCACAGATGAACTAGGCCCGCTTCCTGCATTCGTAACAGTAATCCGTTGATTCTTTCCCGATACGGTGAATGTAACCTCATTACGTAGGCCAATAAGTAAGTAGTAGGGCATTCCTCGACTAGATGAAGCAACTCGTTGCCGTCCGCATCGTAGTACTTGGACAAATCGCCGAATTTCATCGAAGCGTAACGAGCGATGGCGATTGCCTTCTTGCCGAAAGCTACCTCGTCGTTGATCGGTTTATCGGTAACTATCACCTTCAGTTTACCACGTAATTTGTTATCCAAAGTAGTATTCCTCGTGAACGTGTGCTCCTTCAAGTTGTAATATTTGGTAATTAAGGTGAGATTCGAGTTAGCGACATCCTCCAGAGTGTTCAGCTCCGGGTAATGGAAAGGATTGCTCAAGCCGGACACGAGGTAGCTTTGGTAGAGACCGACGACGATGAGTCCGAAGAAGAGGGTGCCGAACAGGAAGGCTCGCTGAGAGCTCGTGCTACCCGAGTCACCGACGTCCTCCTTCAACGGATAACACGAGGTTTCGACGAGATCGAAACACGACGAGACATAAGGGTGTATGCTTGGCGGTAAATTCGAACGGCGTGAAAGAACAAATTCCGTTCTCGTTAAAGGAAGAAGAACGGCTTCTTGTCGACGAAACGATCCGCTGTAGTACTTGATAAGAAACCATAAGACGGACACGAGAACATTGTATATCACGAGAGCCGTCCACAAATCGGGCGCAAACGGCATTATCGGCATGTACGACTTCGGGATGAAACCAGCCGTGGGCGCAATCAAGCACAGCATGTCCTCATAAACGCTAGATGTAAACTCATATCTTTGATCTTCTTTATATTGATGGATAAAGAAACTGGTAATGATTATCTCCGACTCGTCGTTCTCGATATATTGAAGACTAAGATGAAAGGGATCTTTAGTGAAATTGGTGAACACGTTGATGCGAAACTGGGCCCTCATTGATTTCTCCAGTAGAAACATCACATCCGCGTCCAGTCCTTTGTACTCGTGTGTCCTCGTATCGTTGTGGAACGTAATGTTCATCATCAGAGATCGAAACATGATTACGCGTATAGGATATCCGTTTAGGTTCTCAAAGTTCGTATAAAGCTCGATATTATTTGTACGATTCGTTAAACAGATCTTGTGCACGACGCCGTACTCGTTCTGCCGATTCCTTTCAAACGGCAGATATCTGCTCAGGCATCGAAAATCGTCTTGTATCGAGATGAAGACGATCCTGTAAACGCTGTAAGTTTTCCAAATTGTCTGAAAAATCTCGCGCGGCGAAACCGGTGGGATTGGAGCAGTGATGATCACCAGATACTGATTGGTGGCTTTCCATATGTAGTCTTGTTCGCGTACGAAAAATTTCAAAACATCAATATCGTCGATGATGAAGATCCACGTGAGATCGACGCGATTTTGCCACGTATACCTCCGCGAGAGGTTATTTATCGTGATCTTGTAGCTGACAATCGACTCGCTCGCTACGTATTTGGACACAAGATCTACAAAGTTGGATCGAATGTCAGAGGAGACGAGAGAAAATATCGATGGATAAAATTCCTGCTTGCTTCGAACGTAATTCAAGATAATCTTCAAATTTTCGCTCTCCGTCAATTTCGGCGCGTGGCTTTTTACAGCGATCCTGTTCGCATCTATCGTACTTTTTACTGCCATTAACGTCGACATCACTAAATAAAATGGTATTGTCGGTAACATTATAGCGTACTATGGAAGCTGCTTCCCTCAGAAGTGTCAAATCGTATTCAATGCGAGTCTTTGATTCGCTTTATGAACAATGGTAAACATGAGAAGATAAAGCGCGAGTTTTATATACGTAGATGCGAGTCGACATACATAGTTAAAAAGTGTCATACATAGTTAAAAGATAAAGACTTGTCGAAAGGCTATCGGGCTGTGTAGTAGATAGAAATCGTGGGCGTGTAGCTTAGATAAAACGAGAAAGGTCAATGAGGTTAATCGCGGCGGAAGAGAACTATTAACGTCGCGGTTTTATTGCATTTTGATGAGCTCAACTTTTCATGCGCTACGTATATCTATAAATCATCATCCGAGTTTCGCAGTCGCACGAGAAAGAAGATGGGAAAGCGTCGTAAATCATTTATTGCGATCCGAAAGAACATTAAAATGGAGTTCACAAAGCATCGCACAGAATCGAGCAAGATCGAACGCTAAGTCGGCGATTCCTTCTTCCAAGAAGTTTGAAATTTACCGACTACATTTTCCCTCTTTCATTCCTTAGAAAATAAGTTTTCTGCCGCAAAAGCATCTTAGAAGAGACGATGAAACAAACCAATTTCCTTTATTTCTTCGAATATCTTTCAAGTTCTAACGAAAGAAATCGGCGCAGCTGATATGCATTTGCTGATATGCTCCTTCTTCTATATATAATTCCGATTGTGTATTTTTTTTCTCTGTTAAAATATTAAAAGACCATTATCGTTTCGTATTGATATACCGGATCGTTTGGATGATTTGCGCGCGTTTATCCCCGAAGCTAGCAATTGTTTTTCGTATCGCACTGCGTATACATGGATTTTCACTGGCAAAAGAAACTCATTACGGATAAAAATACAGTGCAATATACGCGGCCGTATTATTCAATTCGCGTAATACGTTACATTCGTACAATCCGCTGAGCATTTAGCCTCCTTCTAGTTAAAAAGAACCGTTCTGACCTTATATCTCTCAGCACCTTATGTTTACCTCAGGTATATTGAGCAAACGTTTGCTTCTCTTCGCGAACGTCAAGTTTCCGACGTGTCATTAAGTTAAAAGCTTATGACGTAACGATTCTCCCACGTGCAATGTTGATTTTCATGTTGCGAATAAAAGTGTTTTCTTCTAATTTCTGTCATCGCAAGGACAATAAAATTTATCGAAAACGAATTGAAAACAAAAAAAGAATTATATTATTGTAATTCTCCGGTATATCAAATATATTAGTAAAAACAAAATGTTACAATTCATCCACATTTTATCTCGTATTGATTTTCGCTAATAATTTAGTTGTAAAAACATTTGTGACAAAATTGTAATATTAATATAAGATATTAATATCTTATATTAATATCACGAGTTGACATAAAAATGCGATTGATCTTGTGACGCTCTCAACGAAAAATGATAAATAATATAGACGATAAGTTTATCTTCATTAGGTCTTATCTATAATCTAAAAAGCACAATATATAGGATTTATGATCCTTGTAGGCATATGAGTTCAAACCTTCGAGCGAACACGATCGAAGGCATACCTGTCCAATGTGACATGATAACCGAGAAAAAGGTCAATAAGGGTAACGATAAGAATGAGTGATGTATGATTTGACTGTATATATCGAGAACACTCGATGTAAGGAAAAACTCCAAGGGATCCGGTGTCAGTGTTAGATCGTATAAATAAGGGAATACTCGTCCCCTTTGATAAGATTCACAAACATGGTATGTCGATATATTTTTGCTATTACGATAAAATAGAGCACTTATGAAATTCTCTCTCTCTTTCTCTTTCTCTTTCTCTCGCCGCGTAGATTCAAGCGACTTTTATTTGCAGCTGATTCGTGAATTTGCCCTCGTAGCGTTATTATTTCTGCCTACAGTACCAGGCAATGATTGTCGATGGTGTCGCGCTGTCGAATTTTGGAGCAGCGTTGTCTGTTCTATGGAAAATTCCAAAACCGTCCATTTTCACGACGTGCTCGATAATAGGAGGAACTCTATCCTTCTTGAACGATACTTCGAGGCTTTTGTACACAGTATCCCACGCAAATGCGCGATAACGACCATGTTGAGGACTTACACGCTTTCTGACCCGGAAAATTACACATCTTTTATTAATAATAACGACGTAATTCATGGGATCGCGAAACGACCATCGATTTGGAAGATTATATCAGACGATGAACTTCCCTTTCTAGTAACGCCAGCGACGATTGAAAGGATCCGAAGCAACAAAGCTTTTGGAGAGAACACGTGGAACGTACACGTGATTCTTGCAAAGAACATCCGCTCTTTCGATCACATTTCGAAGGATGGTTCGACGTTCGAGTGGAAGCCGAACGATCGATTTATCGTACTGATTGCTTGTCAAGAGGAGATGCTAAACAAGTCGAGGCTCGACGGTATTTTAAAGACGTTGTGGTCCAAACGTAAAGTGCACAGCGTTTTGGTTGCCGAGGCGATCGCCGTAGTAAACGACACTCGAATTGATCAAGCTGTTCGCACTTACAATCCGTTCGCCAAAGTCAACGATTCTGGTTCGTAGATCCAACATGTTATAAAATCGACAACTAATTGATGACCACGACGAGATTACTCTCGATACAGTTATTTGTCGATCCTTGTGTATCCTCTGTTATAAAAAGAAAATGTTGTGGCTTGATTTTTCAGCGTACGGTCGAGTCCAAATTATAAATGTAAAAACGGCAGAAGAGGCGTCGAGTCTGCTATCTCATTTAACCTACCATCGAACAAATAATATGAATGGATACGAGTTGAAAACGGGTTTATTCTCGCCAGACGAAGTGGCGAAAGAACATGCAAAAGTTGGGCTGAGTACACATTACAATAATACCTCTATTTTCAAAGAAATTAATACTGGAATAGACGAAATAATACTGAATACGATAGCTCAACGTATGAATTTCACAGCGAGGCAGGTACCTCCGACGGATAATCAATCCTTCGGTTATCAATTACCCAACGGGACGTACGTCGGTGCTATAGGTACTAATGAAATGATATCTCTCTGGAACTATTCGCGCCTAGTATAGTTCCTCTTGTTTTTGTTCCTTTTCTCTTTTGATTGACACACGATAATAGCCAGCTCACACAGGCGACCTAGTGCACGGTAGAACGGACATCTGTTTCGAGTCCTTTTTCATAAAGAAATACAGTAATGATGTCAAGGAGGACATAGAGTTCAGTGTGTACATGGACTTCGACAGAGTATGCGTAATTGTTCCTAAAGCGACCAAGATACCTAAAGGGCTTCGAACATATCATTTCTTTCCGCTCTCGGTTTGGATCTGTTCAATATTGTCGCAGGTCTTTGTGTACCTAACGTGGTACTTTCAGCAGCTCTTCACTCCAGGAAGGTACGATACTCGTCAGAATATTAGTGATGTTAATTATCTATGTAATGTAAGCGATAAGACACATTCATGCTTTCAGAACTGAAAAGATAAGTTTCTGCGCCACGATCTACCGATCGTTTTTACTAAATGCCGGTTGTCCCCAAAAGTTACCAAACACGAATGCTGAAAGAATATTACTGTCGGGCATTCTTCTTGCTAATATCACTTTAGTTGGTCTCTTCAGTGGTCTTTTATACAATAGTTTCGCGCATGACATGTATTACCCGGACATTGAGAATCTTCGCGATCTCGACGCTTCGGGGTTGCTGATAGCATTGGCCTCCTTCAGTCTGACCGACCTTTTTGACGATGATGGCAATTCGACGCTCTTGCGAAACTTGCGAGGTAAATTGCGATACGGCGAAAACGCCGTGAAGAACGCGGCTTATTACCGAAATGGTTCGGGATTTGCCAAGGAAAATTATTTCCCCGTCCTCAGCGAGGAATACGTCGATGTGGACGGTGGACCGTTGCTTCATCTTGTCAAGGAGTGTCCAGGTACGAATGTTGCATAGAGGTAAGAACGATTGCGATTACTCGTAATAATAGTCTTGTCACATACACATATTAATATCGCATTGTATTAGGTACATTCTTCTTAGCGTATTTGCTGCCAAAGAATTCGATTCTGCAGGAGGGAATAAACGCGTGGATCGGTCAATTGAATCAAGCCGGCTTAACACTGTTGTGGAGCAAACAGACCATTCAGAGCCTCACTATTCAAAAGAAGGCGTTGAATAAAAAAAATCTAGCCGAAATGGAAACAAGCAGCTTCGTGCCATTCAATCTATCCGATGTGCAGTCATCGTTCTATATGCTGCTGATGGGACTATCGATATCTGCGATAGTATTTTTCCACGAGAAAGGCTGGCTGAAAGCCCGATCGTTATCACGCATCGAGAGATCAAACTCGGAATCTACACGCTAGTCATCAAACGGGATAAAGCCACGTTTATTTCCTTTCAATTCTCCTTTCTTTCGCGGGATTTCTTTTTCAAGGGACAAGATTGCAAGAATGCGCAGACAAAGTACAAAAAAGAAGGCGAAAGATCTCTTCTTACACGCTCCTGTTTCCTTCCGCACGTTCCAGATCCTTCGATCATGGTAGATATACCAGTTAAGCGAATTATTATAGTAAATTTAACAATAAATCTAGTAGCAATCTGATTTAATGGCAGTTTCGTCTTTGTATTCGGCAAATTGAAAAATGTGAATAACGCAAGATGGGCGTTATAGTGCTAACATTTTGATACTAGCACCATTATTGAATACACGCGACAAACGTGTTGTAATATCGAATAGGCCTATAATTGATCGGTGATTATGAGAAAATCGCAAATAAAGATACATATATCGAAATAAAGATGAAATTATATATACACACACACACATACATACTGTCTTCACATTAGTTATCCTTGATCATATTAACACATATATAACATGAACCGAACGCGCACACTTTTGTTTTACGGGTGTATTCAGGACGAATAGGCACACACATACACACACCATTATGGACCATCGACGTCCTACGCGCAGACTCTTTCATAACAGCAGAGAGGAAAACGTCGAGAGGGAGGATGCTCGTGAATTTTCGCCAATAACATCGCCAGTAGTGCGACTATCCACCGGCTGGATCTACTCGTGGTAGTGTAACCTGTTGCCGTGGCAAATCTCGGACGAGACGAATGCTACAAAGTGCTATGTTACTAATAGCACAATGTTCATTCAATTTATTCGACATATCACATGTGTAAGTGCGCGCGTGTGCGTGTACGTGCGTAAGATAATTTGAGTAAACCGTTCATTGCTCTTACAAATATACAAAATGTACGTTTATGGTATCGTTTTTTTTCCAGATTCTGATTTTTTCTGAAAAACGAGCAAAAAAGAGATACTTTTCTGAAGGATGCTAAATGACCTAGCAAGATAGATTTTTAATGAGCAAAAATGGGACTGTTGTATAACGTATACTCATCTTGATTTAATTAAATTCTAATCGAGAGGACAGTCACGCGTCAATCCACTTGAATAGACAAGACGTTTTTTTTCTTTTTTTTTCTATTCCTCTCTTTCCTTTTGTATTTCGTAATAATCTCGATGAATGAACATGGAAAGTTGCAAGTTAATTGCTAATTAAAAGCGAACGAATCGCTAAGTTGGATCATAGAACATAATTATTAGTCGCGAATTAAAGATATATTATAGTTGTTAGGTGGAACAGAAAAAAATAACGTCGCTAGATCAGCGATACAATCAGCGTCGCAAGTACTCGCGCAGCTATGCCAGAAACGAAGATGCGAATGTACTTGTTGCTAGATAGCGGAATAGAATATCGCGACAAGTTGCTACACCTACGGGCAAGAGCGCTCGCAACCGGTATCAGATATCCTCGAATACATCCGAGCTGCCGAGATATCTGAGGACCCCAGCGGAGAGGTGTATGTCGATTATGTATCGTTCGCAGAATTATATGGATATTTTATGTGGGCTGAATATAACTGACGAGGACATTGATTACTTCGGTCTTGGCAATCTGACCGATTGCACGAAAACGATACAGCTGACGTGCTACTGCGACGGTGCGATTCGCGATCTGGCGACGCAGTACAAGAGTTATCACGGTTACGCTTCCCTTATCGTATGCTGCTTCGGCACGCTCACCAATATACTCAATATCATCGTCCTCACGAGGAAAGATACGAAGGCGGCGCCCATAAATCGAATTCTCACCGGCCTGGCCGTGACGGACGCGTTGGTGATGTTGGAGTACATTCCCTTCGCAATTTATAAATATTTCGTGTTACCGGAGCGTAGAATCTTCCCGTACGGATGGGCCGTGTTCGTACTATTCCATATGCATTTCACGCAGCTTTTTCATACGATCAGTATCGCTCTCACGCTCACTCTAGCTGTTTGGAGATACATCGCCATCAGGTGAGTTTTTCATGATCCTGAATTTTGTTCGAATGTATAGAAAGAGATTATAGAAAGTCGTTGTCTCTTATGTCTCTCTCTCTCTCTCTTTCTCGTGTATATGTGCGCCAGATTTCCGCGTTACAATTATACTTGGTGCACCGATAGACGTTGCACGATCGCCCTTTCGTGCAGTTTTCTCGCTCCGTTTTTTGCCTGCGCTCCCAGCTATCTCGTATTCGGAGTAAGTAATCATCAATTGTAATGTTTTAGCCAAAAAAATACTGCAGCTGCGTTTTTGCAATAAACCTCAATTTCATTATGTTAGATAAAGGCAGAGATCGTTTATGAGAACGGCATCAAGGAGATTTTGTACCACGTGGATACCGATTATTCCTTCGATAAAGGATTCTTGTATCAATTAAATTTCTGGATACTTAGCGTAGTTATTAAGCTCTTGCCGTGCGTTCTTCTCACCGTCATCATTTGTTGGTTGATAAAAGCCCTTTACAGGTAAAGTCAAACGGAAAATAGATTATTTATTAACGTACGTAATTAATCCGCGCTCTCTAGTGCATTTCAATATTTTACTTGATTCAGGGCGAAAGGTAGGAAACAAACTTTGAAGAGCTACAATCATTGCCCCGCAAAGGCAGCTAAGCCGACCTCATCGTCGGGAATCTCCGATCTCGAGAATTACTATAGTTCCTTTGATATTAAAAAGGACGAATGCTCGCGGCGGGTGAGTAAATCTGACAAACGAACGGACAGGACAACAAGGATGCTTGTAGCGGTGTTGTTGCTCTTCCTCATAACGGAAATTCCTCAAGGCGTTCTGGGTTTACTTTCCGCGGCCCTGGGCGATTGTTTCTTCCGCAATTGTTATGATAAGTTTGGGGAACTGATGGATATCTTTGCGTTATTAAACGGCAGCATAAACTTTATCTTATATTGCTCTATGTCGCGGCAATTTCGAATGATTTTTGGACAGTTATTCAAACCTAGGATTATAAGCAACTGGCCAACGATGAACCAGCACCAAACAGATACGGTACAAAGCACGTATGTTTAACAAAAGGGATTTTATGAAATGTTCTCTCTGTTTTTCGAACATAGAATTGGAGCATGTAATCTATTTATAATAAAATATATAATTATGCGTTAGAATTAATAAATATATGACGTTACATGGTTAATAAAGGGTTAAAAAATAATCTTAAATCCATCCAGATAAAAGAAGAGTTTAAATCAGCAGAATAAAAAACTATATATATGTATGTATATATTTTGATTATACAATATACATACATACATACATACATATATATATATATGTATGTATGTGTGTGTGTGTGTGTGTGTGTGTGTGTGTGTCTCGTTCGCATAATATTATAATACTTTTCATAAAAACTATTATAACTTTGTTAATAAAATTAATTGTAATTATATAGTCGTGTGTGTATGCAAGCTTAAATAAATTTAATAAGTAATTTATAAATGCACACACACACACACACACACACACACACACACACACACAGAAACGCACATACATACACACGTATTTGATTCTGTGATTTCATCATAGATGTGTATCTTTTCAGATAACACGTGAACAAGAAATAAATGCTGCGTGCATTGTTAATTGTTGATCTACTGTATCTCACTTGTGTGTAAAACACGTTGTAATAGAAATATAAAATGTGATAATGTTTCAACGAATTATTTTGTTGGACTTTTTTCCAAAATTTATATGGATATAATACGGATTCCCTCTCGGTCTGCAGGGAGAGAGAGAGAGAGAGAGAGAGAGAGAGAGAGAGAGAGAGAGAGAGAGGGAGGGAGGGAGGGAGGGAGGGAGGGAGGGGGAGGGGGGAGAGGGAGGGGAGAGGGAGGGGAGAGAGAGAGAGAGAGAGAGATGGTTTTTAAACTTCGTCGGCGCTCAACTGTCGCTCTTCACTCTCTGCAGCTGGCAGCTCTTGATTAGTATTTACTTCTGTTTTTTCACGCTGCAATTTCTTCGATAACTTTTTCGCCATTTGTGATATCTGAATACATATTGTGATATAACTGTATAGTCATGTAATCAACACGTTATATGTAACGTCAGAGGTGTAACGTTTTTAAGTTTCCATTTTTAAATTAACCTATTTTTAAATTTACCTGTGTATCAACGTCAACAACAGCCATAATATCGTTGAGCGCTGTCAAAATTTCAGTAGCATTAGCTTGTTTACCGCGAGTGTCGAGAACCACGGCATAATTAATCAATATCAGTGGATCCTGAGGAGCTAGGACGTGAGCTTTCGTCAAAGATCTCTCGGCACCTTCCAAATCATCCAAACGTTTCAGTGCCACTGAGATATAAAGAGAAAACATTTTTATGAAAAGGATCCGCGAAAATGAATACATTGATGAAAAGGTGAAAAATTATGTATTGACAGAAGGATTAACAATGAGCTTTTTGTTTTACACAGAAAACATGGCTCAAGCGTGAAAAGCTATAGCTTTTCGCTATCTTTAAGTATATCGCTGAAGACTTTAATGTTCAACTTTCATTTGTCTTCTACTTACGACCTAGCAACAGATACGGTGTAGGATTCTTTGGTTCGGCGCTGACCGCAGCGCATAGATAGATCGCGGCTGATGCAGGCTGTCCAGTGGTGAGAAAAACTATTCCGAGATTGCACGACGAGACACAAGACATCGGGCTCAGATAGTGTGCTCGTTTCAACGAGCTAATAGCCTGCCAAACATTGCAAGAGAAATTTTCGTGTTTCTGCTTCTTTCTCGTGTAGTCTCTTTTCTGCATTAATAATTCAAACATCTTCTTCTTAATCGCATCGTTATTTTTATCAATATCGATAATATATAATTGATGTGTAATTCTACACCTAAAGTAATTTTAACGAACTCAATTTTACGATAAGTTTTGTGCATCGAGTATATAACAATTTGTATATATTGTTTGACCTATGATATTAATTACGGAAACTCATTTTCGCAAAGTCTGCGAACAAATTATTTCTCTGTTAATCGACACAATGTAATCTCGCTTTCTAACGTACTCTCGACGCTGTTTGAAGTATACATATCGCTTATGTATAAAACAAAAATATAGAATGTTATCAACTTGCTACATAGTGCAATACTGCGGTTTCCCATTTAATTTCAACGTATTCCCAAGAGCTTTCCTCTCTTCTTCTCTTCATGATATTGCGATTTAAAACGGTTTTTGAATCAACCCAGTCGCGTGGCCTTTACTAATTTAAAAATAAATAAACGAATACACGTCTCTCTCTCTCTCTCTCTCTCTCTCTCTCTCTCTCTCTCTCTCTCCCTTTCCCTCTCCCCCTTCCCCTCCCTCTCCCCCTCCCCCGAATATTCGATGAGTCGCATTACGAGATGCAAACCGATTCGATGTAACGGGAAAATACTCTGTATCAAAGTACTGATATCTGTTGCGAATATCAAGTGTGAATATATCAGGTTACAGACTTTTTAGTGTGTAACTAGATCACTATTGTGTTATATTATCCATTTGAGTAAGTATTACTAGCACTAACAACGGAAAAACATAAAAACTAAAATTCATCTCTTTTTCATAGTTTGTCGTTTCTTAATAGTTATCTATGATATACTACTATCTCAGAAATCAATATATTGGATTGATTCAAAATAAGTTCCGTTTTACTTAAAAAATTGAATTTTTATATTTAAAATTATTTACAATAAATTTTAATCTGTTATATATTCTCCATTATTATGTACAACTAGTTTCCATTTAGACGGTAATTTGTTAATTCCTTCCTCGAAGAATTTTGAAAGTTTTAATGCAAAAGAGTTTTTTACAAATTCATCGATTTCAGCATTATGAATTTTTTTTCTATTTAATGAATTTTGGAGTGACCTAAACAGATGGAAATCTGATGGAGCAAGATTCGAAGAATAAGGAGGATGAGATAGAACTGATCACGAAAGCTTCAGAATTTTTTCCTGAGTTATTTTAGCCGTATGTGGTCGGGCGCTGTCATGTAGCAAAACCACATTTTTGCGATTGATGAGGACTGGTCGCTTTTTTTGCAATTTTTCTTGTACTCGCTGTAGTTTTGCTGCACGTGTCTGCTGTGATTGTTTCGTTTCGATTTAAAAACTCATGGTTTCTTAAAAGAAATGATTCAGTAATTATCTACAGCGGAACTTATTTATGAATCAACCCAATATTAGCTCTATAAAGCTTTTTTCTTCTTCTTCAGTAATAGACATTATTGCAAATTTGCTTATGTTGAAAATAGGAGGTACTCGAGGAAAAAACAAAAAGAAAAAAGAAAGAAAAGAAAAACAGATAAATTTACTTACAGCAACGTATTTTTGTTTTGCGTAGAGACACATTCCGATATTATTCCAAAGAGCCGATGACTCCGGAATGATTTGTGCTGCTATTTTATACTTCGATAAAGCCACGTCGTACTCTCGATGATTCTGGAAAATGCGATATGTAGTTCAGTAGAGCGAAAAAGCAAATTTCGTACGCAAGAAACGCGCGATGATATGTAATTAAATCTCCATTTAATAAATATGATATACGCTTTCCAGAGAGGAGTGACTTGCATTAGCAAAGTAATGTAATAATACTGTATAATCGCGTTTAATGGAATAAAATTTTCATTTAAGAATGAAAGAATAGAAGGATTTTGGGGAATTAAAAATTAATTTGATGAAAACAATTGAAACAAATACAAATGCAAATTGAATTTGCTTGTAAATAAAAGAAGAATGATGAAAGAAAATATGAAGAAAATATCGATTTTTTTTTCTAAATGAATTTATGCACCTGCATTATGTAAGCCATGGGCAAAATCGCCTTAACACAATTAGGCGAATAAGCTAACGCTGCTCCAAATTGCTGAAATGCTCGTTGCGTATCTCCAATTTTAAGATACAAGAGACCCAATTTCGTCGCTGCATCGATACTCTCGGGGTTTGCGCTGAGCATAAGGAAAGCAAGAGATTATTATACCGAGTTTAATATCGAGTTAACATAAATATTAAAGGAAGTATGCTCACGCTAAAGAAAATAAGGAAAACATATTAAGAGAAAGAGTGTACAGGGTGTCCCATTTTAAAAAATAAATATATAAATATATATAAAATATATAAGAAACTTAAATATATAAAAAACATCGCGTTTTAGAAAAAAGCAATGTTTCGAACAAAAGTTGTTTTATTTTGAGGGGGAAAGAAGTTGATAATCTTGAATTTTAATTAAGGTCATTTTTCAAGGTCATTTGAAAGTCAACCTAGTTTTTTTAAATGGAACCACTCTATTTTTTATATGTATATAAATCAATTCCTCGCAATATTTGGCATAAAAAGTTATAAGAGTAGGATGGCCAAAAAGTGAATAGTTTATACGAGATATTTTATACTTTAATTTGACATAATTTTACATAAATTATGATATATCTCGTAAGAGTCGTAAAATATTCATTTTTCGATCATTTTACTTCAATACTTTTATGCACAAAATAATGAGAGGAATCAATTGGTGTAAAGAAAACACATAGTTGTCTTTAAGAAAAAAATATGTAGCTGCTAGTTGCAAATTACATACTTTTTCTTAAAAATAATTATGTATTTTCTTTGCACCAACTGATTCCTCTCATTATTTTGTGCATAAAAATATTGAGGTAATATATATATATATAAATTAAGAGAAAAGAAGAATAATAAAAACGATCAAAAATAACTATATTAATAATAAATAATAATAAATAATAATAACAAATACTGTTGACTCAATCAAATCCATATACTTCATCGAAATCAAAACAGCATTTCTAAAGTCTTTGAGCAACATATGGCAGTAATGATGTTACTTACTTCAAAGCTGCCGTATAAGCATTTCTAGCTTCTGGAATCATATCGTCTAAGAGATAAAGTCTCGCGAGAGCAAGATTGGGCAACTCATTTTTCGTTAATTCGGTTGATCTCTTAAAATGCTTCTTGCCTTCTTGTAATTGATTCAATTTCACGTAAGTCTCGCCTAAACAATATAAATATTCGACAAAAACAAAACATCGCTATACTTTACAGTTTACGCTATACTAAACATACGCACGTGTGTGTCTGTGTGTTCGTGTGAAGAATTGTATAAAGAAGTGTGTGCAAAATTATATGAAGACTATCAAACCAAAAAGAATTAAAAAATGCACTTAAGTGCACTATTGTTAATAAAGTAGCATCTCTTAACTTTCTGATTTCCTAAAGTGCATTTCTCCAGAAGTTTACAAAACTTGACTAACATGCGAAGTGTATCGTGCCATAAACTGAATTACGACTAAAACTTGCCAAGACCGTAATATATTTCCCAATCCGGTACACCGGATATCTTCTCAGCTTCCGTGTATGCGTCTATCGCGCGTCTATGGTTTCCCGTTATTAATCTAAAGTAGCGCAAAGTTATTATTATTATTATTATTACGCATCGTGCATCGTATCGTGTGAATCGAAATATGGACAATCCTATTTCGATATTACTTACAACGATTTCGCTATCTGTTTAACGTTATCGATGTTTGTCGAATTCACATTGTACGCGGTTTGAAAGCAATCCAACGAATCTTGAATTTTGCCTTCCTTTCTGAGAATTAAACCCTACGAAGATAAAACGACTTGTAAATACGTGTCGCGTATTACATAACGAGAGAGAACAAAGAAAATATAATTGTTCCTGAGAAAAAAAGAAATTTATAATTTTCATGAATAAAAACTTTCTTCCTCCCCCTCCCTTGATATAATTATTCTCCGAACAGTTCTTTGAAAACTTTTATAATTTACGTAATAACAGCAAGTGGCGTATACAGGGTGATTCAGAACGAGTGTAACAAACTTCGACAGATTGTTAGGGAGGTCATTCTGAGTAAAAAATGTCAATGAACATAAGTCCTATTTTCAATTATGTATAGTTACAGAAGTTTTAAAACTTTGCTGCTATCATAGTAAAATCACATACTTGGTAGAAATAAGTAACCTTTGAGAAATCAAAACAAAACAGGAGAATACGCAAACATCATTTATTTACAATTCAGTTTTATAATGAATGCTCAAAATGTGCTCCCTGAGCTTGAATTGTGAGCACACGCATTGCACCGACAAATCAAGGAATCTCGATTCCTCTGAATCACCCTGTATAACCCTGATTATCCTAATTTTCTCTGTATCAGTATCGTCGATATATCGATCTCACCTTCAAATAACTGGCATATTCGTGACCATCCGATTTTATTAGTTCTTGTTCGATAAGTAGCTTGCAAGCGCTGTACTCGTGTCTCGTATAATATCGATGTAACAACCAATTGCGATTCTCTATAGCTGCTATATCCGGAGCTGTGTGTGTACCGAGCCAACAAAACGGTAAGAAAATAATAATAATAATGTTTTTTATATATCTTTAATAAAGAGAGCTCGACGCGAGACGCACACAACAATATTATTCAAAAATCGATCGATCGTTCATCGAGCTATTCGAGCTTTTGATCGAAGTTTGCAGCGAGTCAAATAAATACCTATATACGTATTCATAAATACCTTTAATACTAATGTTCACGATACCTCTTTTGCTTCTGTCGTTTCTCGTCCGTTGTACAACTGTATTTTCCTGTAAACGACCGTTGCTGAGAACATCATTTGCCATTATTTTTTTGCAATAATTTAACTTTAATAATATAACGGTAGTTCTCTGTTTTTGTTCGCGATGCGCTTTTTGCGCGCTTGTCTTTTAACTCCTCAATGTTATTCGAAGAAAGGAGTATTGTTATCGCGTTCTATCGTCATGGTAACCGGATAAGCTTCAAGAATATAAGTCCCGTTCACATCGCATTTCAATCGAGAATATAAGCTCGAATGATGTCACCGAGTGCTTTCCATTTAAATGTTATGAGTCAAGACAAATAAATTTCTATGATTATTTCGATTAAACTCCTATTAACTTGATCATTGATTAACTTGTAGGATTAATAATAAAATTTTTAACAAATAATTATAATATTATATAAGGTATGTTGGAAATTGTGTAGTACAAGCGAAATGAAAATGATTTCTCATGCAAATAAAAATCAAAAATATAGAATAAAATTTTTTCATATAAGGCTCCGAGAAAATTTATTTTGAAGATCCGTCGAATACGTGCATTTGACTAATAACGAGAATCAACTCAATGAATCTTGCTACACACTATTTTTGTTTGTATTTGTAAACAATTAAATAATTGTGAACTATCAGTTTATGCTTCTTTATTCGCTGAACAATACTTTGTGTGCAATGAGGAAAATAATATTTTTTAACAATTTTTAATTTAACGAAATAAATGTATTATTAAAACTTTGTTACTTTTACTCATACCAAGTCATGGCATTGTTTATAAATACAAATAAAAATAATTATAGTGAGATCCCACACACTCTCGTTTAATCAAGTGCATATATATGTATATATATTAGACGAATCTTAAAGTTGAATTCCTCAAAAACAAAATCTTATATGAAAAAATTTTATTCTATATTTCCGATTTGTATTTGCATGAGGAATCATCTTCATTTCGTTTGAAACAATTTTTCCGATACATCATCTTGTATACAGGGTGTCCCAGACTTACCGTATCACCCGTTAATGACAGATTCCTGAGGTTATTTGGAAACAAAAATTCTAATGCTAAAATGTCGAGGCTGTTATAGTTTTTGAATGAGAAAGGTTTAAAATTCACCAATCTGCTTGTCAAAATTTCGCGCGCTCAGGGACATCGCATGTCGAAAGGGCCCTTCCACAACACTTTACTCAGCTCGATAGAAATAATTTAAATTATTATTTACTTAATTTCTTTGTACACTGTTCGCAAGACCGACGAATATCAGGATGATAATATTTCTAAACAATTTCTAAATTGTCGTACGGAAACACGATGCTTCGTACCGATTGTATTGATTTTCTCTCATCACAAGAGAAACGTCATTTTTTCGCGGCACGCTTCACATGAATGCTTTGCAGTTCGACACGCATCGTGTTTCCGTACAATTTAGAAATTATTTAGAGATATTATCATCCTAATATTCGTCGGTCTTGCGAACAGTGTACAAAGAAATAAAGTACATAATAATTTAAATTATTTCTATCGAGCTGAGAGAGATTTTAAACCTTTCCTATTCAAAAACTATAACAGTCTCGACATTTTGGCATTAGAATTTTTGTTTCCAAATAACCTCAAGAATTTGTCATTAACGGGTGATACGGTAAGTCTGGGACACCCTGTATAATGTAATAGAAATATAACTATTGATCATTCTGCAAGTTTAATCAATGATTAAAGAGTTTGATCGAAATAATCATGCAAAATCGATTTGTGCTACTAAATAGAAAGCACCTAATAATGTAGCATCAAACACGCCAAGCATCAAGTATATATATATTAAGAATAGCTAGACTTATTGTTAGCATTACCAGAAGATATTAGCCAGAGATTAGCCAGAGATTTAAATTTTTGACGTAAAAAGGTGTCGAGCTGGCAAGCTATTGATTTCAATCGATTTGAATTACTCCCAATAATTATTCCCATGAATAATTATTCCCAATAATTATTCATTTTTAGCCGAATATTAATATTCGGCTAAAAATAAATATGAATAAAATGAATATGAATAAAAATGAATATACATGATCGAACAAATAATGAATGAACAACGAATGCGAATTTTTGGTCATTCGCATTTATATATTTGTTTGTTCGTTTCTTCTTGCATTATAGTTAAACTTATATCATAGACTAAGTATTCGTATGCTCAGCTGACAATGTGACAATAAGATTAACGAACAGAGACATGCGAGGTAAAGTCCAGTTCTATTTCAGTCAATCGCAGCACAACAGGTTTTAATTCGTTCCACCGTCTATTCATCTATTTTTTAGCCGGCAACGGGAAATCGTAACCGGTGACCGATAGTCTGAAAACCTACGCACAATACAAAAGTACAGGCAATAGGAGCAGGGAATAGATATTAATCCCTGCTCCTATTAGTGGATAATTTCTATGCTCTATTCCTATTGCCTGTACTTTTGTATTGTGCGATAGGCTTTACTGTTTACGTTTTTTGTGTGCCATGGGCGAGTGGGATTCGATTGACCACGTTGCTTTTGACCACAGAACCCTCTGATAGGTAGACCTAGTAAAAAACCCTATACACCGGTCAATATAATTGGCTGTGGTCAAAAGCAACGTGGTCAAACGGGACGCTACCGCCATGGGCCCATAGACTTAAGCGGGGAACACACAAACTTGCATAGGCGCACAAGCGTAAGTTAAACCAATGTGATTGGTCCATAAACGTATGCATAAGAAATTCAACCAATCGAATTTCTTATGCATATGCTTATGCGCCTATGCAAATTTGTGTGCTCCCCGCCTTATATATGTCTATGCATGGGCCTAACATCTCATCAGCTGATTTATTGGTGGAATAAACAAAATGCAGCACCAGTAATATTTAATGTTGCCAACTTGACTTATTTTACTGGCAATAGTCAAATGTATTTTCGAACACATCCAAGCAGAGAGAAACCTGTCCAAGTATGTCTGTTCGTTTTGTTTGCATTTTCTCTACACACTTCGCTTTCTACTTCCTATTTATATAACATTATATATTTATTATTTATATTAATAAATATAAATAATAATATATTTTTTATTTATATATTTATTTTTTATCGTGTCTATTTATGTTTTCTTGCTGGAAAGCTCCCATTTATTCCGTTTAAAGTGCAGAAAATTCTAGGGAGTTTTGAACCTGTGATACCAATGGCCACGTTCAGCAGACAAAACCGCTAGGTAGCAATCGAACGTGATTGGTTCCCACTTCAGTAGGCCTATTCTGTAACTTTATAACGACAATGTCGCTATCGTTACGTATCGCTGCGCATATATTTTGACATGTAAAAATATATGCGCAACGACACGTAACGATAGCGATATCGTCGTTATAAAGTTACAGAATAGGCCTACAGATCCAGCAAATTAGCGTTGAATGTCAGGGGAAAATATAGTAATGTTGCCCAACTGTTGAGTCTGCTGAAACGTGGCCAATGCTGTGATTTAGATTTACGGCGCCAAGTGTACTACGATTTGAACGTTGTCTAATCCGGATAAGCAAGTCCGTTGTCGTTCGCGAACGTGAACGGACGTGTTTAAACGCGTTCCTCCGCGTGTCCTCTGTGACCCTATTTTTGTGTGCCAGGATTAAGTCCTCAAGTACTTGATCCAACCCGTTTCGTATACATATTTAAAGAAGTAAACTTTACTACCTGTTGATGGCCTAGAGTATGAAAATTATTCACACGGTGCCAATAAAAATAATAGAATAGAATAGAATAGAATAATCCGGATAAGCGGATGAGTGATATACAATACATTCAAATATTGAAAGATGTCAGTTAACGTAACCAGCCCGTGCGCGAAATTTATTGAAAATCAGCGATAGAAGTGAGATAGATAAGACGGGCGAAAGACACTACGCGATACTTGCAACGGAGTGTTATCAAATGCGATAATACTGACGCATCTCTTATCACACTAGCGCTGCAAAATGTACAGCCACGTACAGCAGACGCTACGACGCACGTTAGCTCGTACAGCTATCGTGTATTGTATATGTGTGTATATATATATATATATATATATATATATATATATATATATGTACGGATTCAAGTGGGTTGCGCGGTACATAATTGACAATTCTGTGATATTCTTTTTCGGGAGGTGAACGAACGAGATTACAGGAACCAATACGAGACTCGTCGTAGCGAGAGACAATGTGGAATCGACATCGACTTAGACCGGGGCCGTAAACAGCCGGTTAGGGTTAGGTTATCTTGTCAGTGTGACGTTGAGGGAATCAGAAGAATTTCGCTTATCGCTCCTCGACACCTGTTAACGCGAATCTTGCCTCACTTTACTTGGCGTTTTCGCGTTTACTGCGACATAGAGATAGGAAATGCATTAGTGCGTGAAGCCAGCTTCCATATTTTCCGCCTGGTAACTATCATTGTTGTACAATTTCAATGGGGGAGGGTGAAACAGATATTGTAAATAATACATCTTTTGATTTAAAATTCGAACAATGTCATTTTGTAATAATAAAAATTTCTAAATATTTAATGACGAGCTAAAAAAAAAAAGTAATTTGTAAAAGTAATTTACGAATAATTCAATTTCATCCGTTTAATTGTGATATCAGGATAAAGAAAAATATTGCACGATTTTACAGGGGACGAGTATTCGAATGCAATGTCATGAGAAGAAGAGACTAAGACAGGATGAGCTGTTCCGTAGAACTACGCCAGCGTAGGCAACAGGGGATGGCGGAGGATCCTCATAAACTCGCGGCGATGATGAATAAATCTCAAAGACTTGTACTGGGACTTTTAATTCTATTGCTGGTTGACATAATTTGGGTGTCAAGTTCTGAACTTACCAAAGTAAGATTATGTTTCTTATATATATATATATTTACAATCTTTCCCCATCGTTTTCCTCTTTCATTGTAATTATTTTACATATTCACATTTATTATTTGCAATTACAAATTCCTTTTTTAGCTTCTCACTAAATATTTAGAAATTTTTATTATTATATATGCAACAGTGATAAAATTATAGTAATAATATATGCTGTTTTTCAGTATATTTACAGGGACGCAACCTTTGAAAAGCCATTTTTTAGTACGTATATAAGGACATCTATGTTTACATTTTATTTGCTTGGCCTGTGCTTTTGGCCACCTTGGCGGGAACAATGTAATAGACCTGCGACATATATGGTATTTATTAATACAAGTAATATATAATATATGGTATTTATGAATACAAGTAATTGTATGAAATATCACTCTTCTCTTCTTTATGCTATTTTAAAATTTCCATATATTTTGTTTTTCACAGTTCATAGATCCTAATATCGAAGATGACAACTTCTATGCGGAAGCTAATACAAGTCTAGTAAGTGTAAAATTATTATAAATATAATCAATTTTCGTACATCTTTATCGAATTTTTATCTCATATCAAAAGTAACAATAATAATTTCATACGCATAATATTTAATGGGGACACTTTTTCTAAATGAATTGAGTTGGGAAAATGTTTCAGCTATATAAATAAAGTAAACTTCGTTTATCCGATATTAGCGAAGTATCTCGCAAATAGATTCGAATTTGTTTGCATGGTTTCGAACTCTATCATTATTTCGAAAAAACAAAAAAAACAGTACTTTCAAATAGACTCAAACCTGGACGAGATAGGTTCGAACTCTTTATAAGTACCTCGAAAAACAAGAGCAGTACTTCCAAGTACATTCGAACCTGGATCAAATATGTTCGAATCTTTTATGAGTACTCGTGAGAAATTTTATATTGTATATATGTGTGTGTGTGTGTGTGTGCGTACGCGCGTGTTTGGATGTGTAACAAGAATCATAAATAGATTTTTTTATCTTAGAGTTGAAGTACTACTAAAATATTCGATTCTTTATGATAGAAAGTACTTATAATTACTATTTCGAACCTTGCAGGTATTCAATCTAAAATTCGAATATAACTATTCTAGATTCGATTCGCAAGTACAATATATAAAATCTTATTCCTTATGAGTATTATTCGAAAATCTTAGAAAATGAAATTTGATTATTGGATTAGACTCGGATTTTTAAATACATATTGAACTCTCCCTATCCGACATGCGATAAAAGTAATTTATGGCTACTGATCTAATAAAGACTCAATATTCATTCTGTTGTAGAGCGATCCAACATTTGTTCCAATAAAAACACCGGATCATTGTGACCGTTCATCGGGTACGGAAAGTGACGATTCGTCTATCCGGTCTGTAAGATTTAGTAAACTAGCCGAGGTGCGCCATATGTCGGAGAGCGATGCCACGGAGGCTCTATTGGCGCGGCTTAGTTATCAGGCCAGCGTTAGAGCCGGAGAACACGCGAGACGACAAGCTAACAAATTCTCTGTACAAAAAGTGGCTAAAATAGCCCTTATGTTCTGCTTGTTTGTGGGTAACATAATGTAAAATTCAGTCGAGTAAATTATTATTCTGCTGCCATTACACATATATATCATCGATATTGTCTTCTTCCAGTGGTTCATGGCAAATTACACATACCAGATATCGTTAGAGCTAATTGAAGATAAAATCGTGGTTGTACTGTCGTCGACATCTAGTTTATTCACTTTATTTCTGGCCGCCTTCTTTCCCAGTAATGGAGGGGATAAGATTACACTGTCCAAATTAGCTGCTGTACTCGTTAGCATCCTTGGACTAGTAAGTTGCAAGTTTATTAGAGGATTCCAACTTAGAGATAAAGTTTAATTTGTATTCATTCAATATATATCCTTTTAACATTAAGAACAAAAATTTTCAATTAATGCACACATTAGATATGTAATGTATCTTGAAAAATATTCTTTATTTACAGGTATTAGTCGGCATCTCAGATTTAACTGAAGAAAATAATATGCCCATGTCAATGGGTATAATATTAGCTCTAGTCAGTGCTTTTTTTTATGCTGCGTATATCATATTTTTAAAAAGAAAGGTAGATCACGAGGATAAAATGGATATACCAATGTTTTTCGGTTTTGTGGGAATATTCAATTTAACGCTTCTGTGGCCTTTATTCTTTATTCTTCATTACGGTCATTGGGAAGAGTTCGAATGGCCCAATAGTCACCAATGGACATTCCTAATTATAAGCGGCCTGATTGGTACAGTTCTGAATGAAGTTCTTTGGCTATGGTAATTTCAATAAATATTTTTGCGATGCTTTTTATTGCATATAATAATAACTCTATGAATTTATATAATGCGATTGTATTCTAATTATATCTGTAGGGGTTGCTTTTTGACATCGTCTCTTGTAGCAACAATGGCTGTAAGCTTAACAATGCCCATGTCAATGGTAGCTGATGTCCTTTTGAAAAAAGTTGAATACCCCTGTATTTTCTACTTTGGAAGCATTCCAATGTTCTTGGCATTTCTAGCAGTGTCCCTTTTATCTTATTATGATAATTGGGATCCTGTTATGAACTTGATGAAAAGATTTTTTATCTGGATTTGCAGAAAAAACAGATCTACAAGGTAAACATAAAATCAGCAATACATAAATTAAGTTATGAATAATGTAAATATAGAATAATTATAATAATAATAATTGTGTCATGCATGTTATACACAGTGCATTCTAAAAGTTCGGGGACTGATTTTTTTTCCGGACGTACTAGCTGCACCATCGCTTGACCTATACTGAAACTAGTTACTGTGATGCCTCTTGAGTCTGCCATATTTTTTACCTCATCGTTGATTCAGTAGTTTGTGTGCAGCACGCGTTTAAAGTTTGTAAAATTTTTAACGTTACGATTTTCAAAATGGAGCAGAGAGCCGCGATTAAGCTGCAACTAGTCTCAGTATAGGCCAAGCGATGGTGCAGCTAGTACGTCGAAAAAAATCATTCCCCGAATTTCTTGAATGCACTGTGTTTAGAGTGTCCCATTTTAAAAAATATGCTTAAATATATAAAAAGACATAATGTTTTAGAAAACATTGTTTTGAACAAAAGTTGTTTGGTTTTGAGGGATAAAGAAGTTGATAATCTTGGATTTTAACTAAGGTCATTTTTTTCTAAGATTATTTGAAGGTCAATCCAGTTTTTTTAAATGGAACTGCTCTAATTTTTTTATATAAATCGATTCCTCGCAATATTTGGCATAAAAAGTTATAAAAATAGGTCAAAAAGTGAATAATTTACGCGATATTTTATACTTTAATTTGATATAATTTTACATAAGCTATAAAATATCTCTTAAAATATTCATTGTTTGATAATCTTACCTCAATACTTTTATGCACAAAATAATGAGAGGAATCAATTGGTGTAAAAAAAACACATAGATGTTTTTAAGAAAAAGTATGTATTTTGCAAGTAGCAACTAAAAGAATTAGGGTAGTTCCATTTTAAAAAATTAGGTTGACCTTCAAATGACCTTGAAAAATAACCTTAGTTAAAATTCAAGATTATCAATTGTTTTCCCCTCGAAACCTTTTGTATGAAATACTTAAGCCATAGTTCCAGTAATATTCGACTATATTAATTAAAATGGGACATTCCATATATGAAAGACATGAGATATTGATATTTCAATATCATTGAATTCATTTTTAGGATTCCAGATCTTGAAGCGGAGCAAACAGAATCCTTAATAGGGATAGATAGTGGTGATCATGAAGCTTAATAAGACAATAACGAGAGAATCGAGAACATGGTAAAATACTTCGTGTTATATATATATATCGTCATAATAAGATTAATAAGCGATTCTCTCTGATATACGTGCCTCCCCATCGGCCGTGAACACCCGTTTCCATTTATATATCTCAGTGTCAGTTGTGTTTTATATTTATATGCTAATGTAACGATAATCACATAAGATATTCCACTTTTTCTCTACACGCATTTCTATATATCGTTTTATTTCACACTAACATCACAAAATAATATTACTGCCGGACAATAACCATTGTAGGTCAATTTGTAAAAAAACGCAATTAACATGTTTTATTTTTTCGAGACCATTTCTGAAACTACCTCTTTGTATTTTTTACCAGTTTATTGTGTGAACAAACACTATGTTTTCATAAACTCTGCCACTAAGATCTGGTATATAACTGTTATTTCAAAACTATGCAGTTTGGATCTTGCGCTGTACCCTATTCTATATAATCGGATTCATATAAAGAGCAAGAAATTCAGTGTCTTTAACAAAATCTGTATATAGTATATAATAAGAGTTGATTGAAATCAAAGAAATATTAGTTTATAAGACTATACTTTAAAAAAATAATATTTTTTATTGCTATTAAGGCTTTATATATATTTATATATATGTGTGTGTGTGTGTGTGTGTGTGTGTGTGTGTGTATTATATATATATATATATATATATATATATATATGTATGTATATTATTGTAACGATTAACGATTAACGAATAACTTATTGGTGAAGATAAATAGTATTGTATGAGCTATATGCTACAAAAGGCTCTTGTACAGGATATACTTAGTGCATTCTGTACTTATTATTTTTAGTATTTGGCTAATTTTAAACAGAGTATTATAAACAGAATGGATATAGTTTTAATAACTAAAAATTAATGGAAAGAGAGTGCTAATGTGCTTTGGACCAATGAAAAATTTGATGATAGTAAAAAGGAATCATTCATAAGGTAGGAAATCAATGACACAAAGTTTTGTATTCGATGAAAGCAATGATTTGAATTATGTTGTATTTCAAACGTCTAGTCAAAACACATCTATCATGGGTCATGTATTTCGATATAACAAAATAACAAAATATATAATTTTAATTTATAATTTGATAGTTTTATACAACACAAGCTCTATTTAAGAAATAATTTACATTCGTTGTTCTCTATTTCAATAATTAATGCGCACAAGTTTCACTATGTTGTGTTCAAATATCAACAAGGTATATAAGATGGGATGGAAGTGTGAAACGAGAATAATCTAATTTATGAATTTCGGAACTCGGCATCGGTGTTTATTAATCAAGGTGCATGTTTCTTCACAATCGCAAAATTTATTCACGTATCACACAGTCGAAAATCGCATTGTATAGCTCATGTCCTATCTTCGAAAAATTAATACATCTCGACTGATCTCGATTGGATTAAATAATGCATTATATTATACCGTATTTTTATTACACGCTATTTCCTGACTTTATAAAAAGGATGCATCGGAGACTGTATATCTATGCTATAAAGTATCGGTAATCTGTGTAGAAGGAAAAAAAAAAGAATATTTAGACAAAATGCGGGAAAAAATCGCAATATGTTTGAAGAAGAAAGCAAATGAAAGAAAGGGGATAGTTGCAATGTGTTAGATTAATGATGTGATATAACAATAAATACGGTGCGTAAATTACTTTAAAAAATTACTTTAGTGTATAACACGCGACCCATTAAATTATCGATAGGTATTATTAATTGATCGTTCCTGTATGTTATAACCAGACTTGAAATTCAGTTTATGTATCGGCCAATGTCCTGTGCATAGAAATATATTTGTTGTCCTTTCAATTATGTTTATTACAGAGACATTTGCTAACGTTCGTGTGTATAATCTCGTATGCAAAATTTTTAATAAAAGTGATACTCCTCTCGAAATTCAAGACTGGCTATAACTATGTTTACTGTATATTCGATGTAAATATCGCATTATATTTTAAAATTAAACTTACAGTTGTATACATATATATAAAAATTATGTGATAATAAAGTATAATCCTTAACAATCATTTATATCTATGTCTATAATAATTGTGACCTAGAATTGCCCTTGGATGACGTTTTTCGTCATTTAAAGGTCAATCTAGTTTTTTTAAGTGGAGAAAAGCACTCTAATGTTTTTATGTAAATCGATTCCTCGCAATATTCGGCATAAAAAGTTATGTATAAGAGTAGGATGATACTATGTCTATAATCGGTGTGTAGTGAGGAACAATTCTGAGACAATTGACAACTTGACAAACAAAACAATTTACATCTGGGTCACATAAAATGGGCTCGATGTTGAAGAAACATGTAATTGACATGCATAATTGTCCGCGTATCTATTTTTTTTTTAGGCTAATGTATCAAGTGAGATTTGATTTAATGACGTAGCGCGACATATATCGTTATAATCGGGGAATTCTAATGTTCGTAACTATATATATTTCGCGATATGGCACGCGACGACGAAGCAAGTGCACTTGAGTTGCATATAAAAGGTAAATATATGCTTAAAAATCATCGTACAAGAATAATATACTAGATAGCGTATTTTTTTAGTAAATGGGCAAAATTTATCGGCGATCTCGGAGAAATGTCACATCGGCACGTTACGGTAAGCATTTTAAACGTTATACGCGATATATCGTTTGTGTTATTATATATTGTCAGTCAGCGAGCAAAATTTTTATTCGATCTTATCAACGAATTCTCGATATTAGACCTCCTTCCGATCCGTCTTGGCCCAAAATACCTCTACGTCGTCTAAACCAAAACACCGATGATATTATCGAACCTCCGTGTGTGGTTACTTTAATAGGAACTCCTAGAAAAGGTCGTAGTATAGTACGAGCTGGTACATGTCAGTAAGTATATTTTTCAAGTATCTTATATTGAATATTGATAATAAAAATAAAATATAAAATAAATATTGAAAAATAATACAGGGTGAAATACGAGGAATTCATTTTAATTCGAGAAAATACATAATTGTTTTTAAAAAAAAAATATGTAGTTGCTAGTTGCAAATTATATACTTTTTCTTAAAAACAACTATGTGTTTTCTTTACATCAATTGATTCCTCTCATTATTTTGCGCATAAAAGTATTGAGGTAAGATCATCGCAAAATGAATATTTTACGAGATATTTTATAGTTTAAAATTATGTTTAAAAGTATAAAATATCTTGTAAACTATTCACTTTTTGGCCAAATTACCCTTATAACTTTTTATGCCGAATATTGTGAGGAATCGATTTATATAAAAGAAATTAGAGCAGTTCCATTTAAAAAAAGACGATCTTAAAAAAGGTTGACCTTCAAATAACCTTGAAGATGCCACCCAAGAGTAATTTTGGGTCACGATATTATGTCCCTCTCGAAACCCTACAACTTTTGCCTGATACATTTTTTTCTAAAACCCTATGATTTCTAAATATTTGCCTGTTAAGATTAAAATAAATCATCCTATATATTGAATATTATTCGTAAATCGGTATCGCGATTAAATCGAAGAAAATATCGCTACATTCTCTATACCTATTTCCCTTGTTTTTCTCCTTTTTTATCTTAAACATACCAGACCAAGATTGAGCCAAAAGTACGAAGTACCCACGCACATACCGAAAAGATTGCCTGGTTCTATAGACCCACGTTTTAAAAGGTACTAATTAATTTTCTCATTAAGGCTCCTGCACACTCGATTGCCAAGTCCACCAGATTCGTGCGACAGCGTCACACCTGGCAAAATTATGAACTAAAAGGCGTGGAAATGACACTCCAGAAGCTAAATTATTCTTGCGAAATACAGCGTCATTTTTCGTTTTAGTGCAGTGTTTTTATGTTTAAATTAATTGTCGTATTGTTAAAATATACCGAAGACTCCCATTTTGTTATAATTTAATATGTGAAAGCAAATATTTATCTCAATTCGACACCTGTCAAACAACAGTTTTCGTCCTTGATTAGGCTCAATTCAATTCGACATATATATGTTATTTATTGATTATCCAAACAAAAGGAGAGTTTTCGGTATATTTTACAAGACGGGTCTATCGATTACAAACGCTATTTTATTGAAAAACATTTTTATCTTAACGTATTTCGCAAGAATTTTCATGGTATATTTTCTCGCTTCTGACGTCACAATCCAAGATGGCTGCAGTGAGTATGCAGGAGCCTTAAAGTCCATGTTTCTTGGCTTCGCGCGCGTCTACAACATGACTCTGCTACATGATATGTACATGGTAATTAGCGTGAAACGTGCTCTAGTATATCATTATTTTGTGTATTTTTATCTGTGTTTGGTTTTATTAACATGCCATGGTAACACAATTTGTAACGCGATACAGACAGATATCGCGACAGAAGGCCGAGCAGAAGCCAGATGAATCTTGTGACACGAAGAATGGCAAACAAACATCAGAAATGAATATGTGTGTTCTGCGAGAAATTAAGAAGCCAGAAGATAGTTTGCAGGGAGCGATTAAAAGTATGGACAATTACACACGTTATAATGCAGATAAGATATCAGAAAGCGTTACGAAGAAAGGAACCACTGATTGTCCTATTAAAGAACAATTCGTTTCGAAAGCCGATCATCGTAAAACGGGTAAAATTGTGTATACGTGAAACTAGCTTGACCTTTAAATGATCTTGAAAAACTCAAGGACAATTCTAGATCACGATATTATGTCCCCTTCGAAACCCGCCTACAACTTTTGCCTGATACATTTTTTTCTAAAACCCCGTGATTTCCAAATATTTGCCTATTAAAATAAATCACGCCTTGTATATATGTATACAAATTCATCATTTTTTTAGGCATTCCAGAACATAATGCGAAGAACAGCAATGATATTCCGGGGAACAAAAGTATTTCCTGTCGTAAAATGTCCGATTGGATACACGAGAAGGAGAACGTTATTAACTCGAGTGTATCACTGAATCAGGATACTGTAAACGAGACTTTGCTCGTTAAAAGCCATCATGAAGATTTTAAGACGTTAGATAATGCAGACAATGTGAATAAAGATGGCGGAAGTTTCTCGAACATGACTACGACTAGGAGATTAAAAACTGTCGCCGAACAAAGATACAATACAGACAACTTGTGTATCGCGGACGGATACGGAATCAAGCGGAAAGCATTGAGCGAAACGAGAATAGCGAAGATCTCACTGCGTCCAAACACGCTAGAACAGAAACTTGTGTACCACGAAAAGAATAGCCGAGTCGGTTTAGACGAATCATTCTCGACAATCGTAATAAATAACAAAATGCTGAAAAAGGATATAGTCTTTAATGAAGTTCAAGGTAAGGAATGTGATAACGAGAATAAAGAAAAATACGAGGAGCTGCGCGTTAACGTAAAACGTAAAATGGCGCCGATAAATCTGTCGCGAAAGGCCAAGTCATTCTTTCGGAAGAAATCCCGTTTGGCGATCACAGATTCCGATTGCACTCTGATACTGCCCGGTTCTCGTCATGTTAAAGGTAAACAATACGAGAGAACCCGCTTAAAGGTAAGTCAATTGTTGCATAGAAGAAACGGGATGAATGGTACGAATTCTGTAGTACGAATAAAATCCAATAATGCGAAACAAAAGCGTCAAGTAAACTCTTGTTCGTTGACGAATTTACAAGCCAAGGGGGATTTATTCGAGGAACCGTCGTCCATCCCTTTAGAGACGCAGGAATTGTTGAATCAAAGTTATTGGGAGTATTATTGGAGGCTCAGGCGTAAGATCGCATTGGCTAATAAGCCAGATAATGCGGGAAAGAGAGATAAATCGCGTCCGAGCGAATCGCGAGAACGTTTATCGGAATCTCAAACCCTACAACAATGTTCTGTACTCTCTTGCATGATCAATACGGCGCTTCGAGATACTGATGGTAGATCATCTTCGGATCCAGTCGTTGCGACGTTAAATGCGCGCGAGAACATTTGTCACGAGGCTTCCGGATTATCGTCTGGAGTGTTTGCGAAAAAAGTGAAACGGAGGAAAACAAAGCGAGCGAGCAAACGGTTGCTCGGACTTAGAACTATAGGTATACATAGAGTATGTACGAATCGCACATACATACAGGGTGATTAATTTTAATCTTAACAAAATATTTGGAAATCACGGGGTTTTAGAAAAAATGTATCAGGCAAAAATTGTAAAATTTCGAGGGGAACATAATATCGTGACCTAAAATTGCCCTTGGGTGACGTTTTTCAAGGTCACTTAAAAATCAATCTAGTTATTTTAAATGGAATCACTCTAATTTTTTTATATAAATCGATTTCTCGCAATATTCGGCATAAAAAGTTATACAGGTAGAATGGCCAAAAAGTGAATAGTTTACGAGATACTTTATATTTTAATTTGACATAATTTTACATAAACTATGAAATATCTCGTAAAATATTCATTTTTTGATAATCTTACCTCAATACTTTTATGCACAAAATAATAAGAAGAATTAATTGGTGTAAAGAAAACACGTAGTTGTTTTTAAGAAAAAATATGTAGCAGCTAGTTGCAAAATTACATATTTTTTCTTAAAAACAACTATGTGTCTGTATACCAATTGATTCTTCTTATTATCAAAAACGCTACTCAAGGACATTCTAGGTCATACTATCATGTTCCCCTCGAAACCTTACAACTTTTACCTGATACATTTTTTTCTAAAACCCCGTGATGTCCAAATATTTTCTTGATAAGATTAAAATGAATCACACTGTATAATGAACGACGATAGCTAATCGCTTTTTCTATTCGAAGTAAATCAACAAAGTTTATCGAATTCTTCTAGCCCTACTCGGTACCACGATATACGTCGCGGTCATATTTCTGCCTATGATGTACGATTATTTCTTTGACGAGGAATACGAGAACGATTACGAGAATACGAATTACATCGGACTGGCGCTTCAATACGTCGCATCGTCGTTCGGAGAAGCCTTCGATGGAATTGTCGATGTCTTGAACATGCTCCTTTTACGCCCAGTAAGATATTCGATCGAACTTTGTACACTCCATTTATAAAAACCATTCGTTCTACATCTATTCTACCAAACCGTGAAAATCGCATTAAACGTTCTGTAGTTATGTGTCTTTTTCAGCGTTCATGTGGAAAATGTAACGTTATTTGAATCCATCGTGTGTCCATACATCTCTAACATGTTTCGTCACTTACGTTTATTCGTTGCTCCCTGTTTACACGCGCCTAGTTTACGCGTGTGAGTTATGCATCTTTTATGTCGAACTTTTTATATTTTTTCTAATATTTCCTACACATGCCTATTGAGTGTTTATACATTTGCGATTATACATTTGTTATGATTATATATTTGCGATTAAACTTTTCTTCAGGATCTAAATCAAGTTTCGACTCCTCGTCTCTACCTCTCATAATTATCATAAATTTTTATTTAAATAAGTAATTCAAATAATAAAGTGTATAAAACACAACGAGAACAAGCAAAGCACATAATCTCGATATCTATGTTGCAAGAAAATATAATAATTGTAATTCGAAAAACGCGCGACTAAAAGAAGATCATGTTGAAATAAAGAAGAGAGCGAATTAAAAACGCGTTGCGTGTAATCGTGTCTCACGTCAAGAAATGCGCAGCGAGACACAACATTTATGTTAAAATCGACAAGAAAATACTTACGCAAAGTTATAACCGCGCATTCTCCCTTTGAATCTCGAAAATGAAATAGCGCGCGAAAATTTGAACCGCGAATTTTTGCGACAAAAAAGCCTACATTTATGCCTCGACACATTTAATACTATAGAAGCTTGCCAATTAATGCTTGTTAACGCGCTTTCTTATTAGTTTTCAATCTGTTACTTTTGAATGTATTATTGACGATATAATGATATCGAAATAAGAATCTATTTGAAAATACATATCCTAAAAATGCATATGCGCGCTTTCGTGTAGTGTTTTCGTGACACTAGCGGCTGTCCAGTGCATATATGTAATACTATATATATAGCATTACATATATGGTCCAGTGTTGACATGGGGGTCGGATTTCCGCGCAAGCGCAACGATAGTAACAACGATGTATGTATGTAAAGTTGCACACGAAGTTGGGATATAACTGGAGAGAAATACCCATCTTCATTTTAATTTAATTAAATCACACTTGTATGCCCATGCAGGATTTAATTTTTATTTGTTTCACATTTCTTTAACCCTAAACTGTATAAGAGTCTGTGACATATTCTTTTTAATATTAAAACAATAAGATAATTAAAACAAAATAATTTTACAAAATTATCAAATTCTGTTTTTGAAAATTTATTTCAAATCAAATTCTAATTCTTTATCAATAAAGAATTCATTAGATTTTATATGAAAATATAAATTGATGTGAAAATTTTATTCCTATGATATAAATTTATTACATCGATATGTATATATTAAATTGTATTGTGTTTTATACTGTTTAGGGTTAATTGTGTATACGTATATTTTATACATTCAGTAATATTTTATCAATTATTTATACCAGAAAAAACATTTTTGTTAGAAAAATAATTTATTCCGACACAATTTCATTGTTTTTATACATCGTGCCTCTTACAATACAAAATATATATATATATATAAATATATTATATATATATATTATATATATATATATA
The DNA here is from genome assembly GCA_949152495.1 of Lasius fuliginosus. Classification (NCBI taxonomy): domain Eukaryota; kingdom Metazoa; phylum Arthropoda; class Insecta; order Hymenoptera; family Formicidae; genus Lasius; species Lasius fuliginosus. The sequence continues at coordinate 13,587,151 of OX424452.1, read as the reverse complement.
TATATATATATATATATATATCGACATATAAATGTTTCAATGCACGAGTTATCACGAGTGGGATTCGATTGACCACGTTGCTTTTGACCACAGAACCCTCTGATAGGTAGACCTAGTAAAAAACCCTATACACCGATCAATATAATTGGCTGTGGTCAAAAGCAACGTGGTCAAACGGGACGCTCCCGTTATCACGAACGCAGGCAATAACATACGCCTGCCGCTGCTGTTAATCCTTTCATTGATTAAGAGTATTTAAAAGAGAAAAAAGAATTAAATTATATATAAACAAAGGTATTTAAATTTTAAATATTCTATTAATATTCAAGAATCATATGATAAAGTTATATGATAAAATATTGATAAAGGATTAACAACAAAAGTTGATCTTCCTGTCCTTAACAACTAAGAAAAAAAACAAAAAGAGATTAAATTTTGTGATACTAATTCTTTCGCCACATACTTTTATAAAAGTGTCAGCACCTTTGAATATTTTGCCTAACGATTTTGAACTAAAACAACTTATATCAATATCATTGAGGCAGCAATAGAAGAGAGAAGAAAACTTGTATTTAGAGAAGAAAATAAAAACTTATTTAAAAATTATTATAATTGAAAAAAAATTCTCAAATCAGTGTAAAAACTGCTATATTCGTTTTTTATTATCATATATATGTTTATTATGTTTTGGACTCATTTTCCAATGCTGCCGTTTTATGTTAATGTTATAAAAAAATTCTCCCAAAAATCTGACGAGAATATAACGTAATTAATGTGTTACAAGATGAATTGATTAATATAATAGTTTGATTTACCTCTCGCTCAGTAACTAATTTCATTAATTAATAAGGCTAGAACTAAGGAATAAAGCTTGGATCATAAAAGAGACAGTCGACTGTGAGGAGGCCACCAGTGTTAAACAGATAAAATTATGTGGTTTTATATCATATTAAATACTGTGAGAAGAAAATAAGGTCTTTAATAAATTAATATTGTTTGAAAAGTTGCACACGAAGTTAGGATATAACTGGAGAGAAATACCTATCTTCATTTTAATTTAATTAATTCATACTTGTATGCCTATGCGGGATTTAATTTTTGTTGGTTTCACATTTCTTTAACCCTAAACTGTATAAGAGTCTGTGACATATTCTTTTTAATATTAAAGCAATAAGATAACTAACAAAACAATTTTACAAAATTATCAAATTCTGTGAAAATTCTCTTGAAAATTTATTTCAAATCACACACACACACAAATTCTAATTCTTTATTAATAAAAAATTCATTAGGTTTTTTATATAAAAATATAAATTAATATGAAAATTTTATTCTCATGAAATTTATTACATCGATATGTATATATTTTATTGTTTTATACTGTTTAGGATTAATTGCGTATACGTATATTTTATACATTCAGTAATACTTTATCAATTATTCAAATCAGAAAAAACGTTTGTTAAAAAAATAATTTATCCCGACACAGTTTCATCGTTTTTATACATCGTGCCTCTTACAATACCACATTATCAACATTAGTATCAGAACTACTAACATTAGTAGGCTGAGCATCTATTAAAGTCCTTAAATCTTCATCACTTAGATAACTAAGCACTTTTTGAGTACAATCATATGGCAACTCAGGAAAGATACTGTAGCAATTTTTATTGACTTGCTCAAGCAACTCCTTTCTTCTTTCCCCCTTTCTAAAATGACTATTTATCATACTAGCATATATTGGAAATTTTATTTTATAATCATCCGATTTTAAGATTTGTACTACACTTTCATTTTCTAGGAGAATTGCTAATTGATTTATACTTTTTGTCAAGATATCATAAAATGAGGTGTTAGAATTGCCAATCTTCTCACTCCTCATGCTTGCCATTTCTTTCTCACATTTATTCTGAAAGCCTCTTACTTCATAGTTGCTATCAATTGATAGTAAATTTTTTCCACTTACATATAAATTTGCAGTTTTCATCTTAACGATGTGATGCTTAAGAATCTCAACAATTTCCTCACATGAACGGATAGGATCATAATAATAATCATGCCTAGGATCATAATAATCATCATCAGAATAATAATTGTTAACTTCATTATCAAATGAACTACTAATATCAGCCATAGCAAAATCAAGCGGTGTATGATTGTTTTTACTTATAATATTAATATCCGAACCGTGTTCTAGAAGAGCTATAACAATTTGTGCATGCCTTTTATTAGAAGCAATGTGAAGTGCTGTTCTACCATATTCATCTTTAGAATCAACTTTGCCACCGCATTTTAGCAATACTTCTACAACCTTTTTATGACCTTCTTGAGTTGCAATGTGAAGTGCAGTTATTCCATCCTTTTGCTTAGAATTTATATTAGCTCCTTTGTTCAAAAGCATTTTGCTAATTACTTCATTACCTTTTTGGGCAGACAGATGGAGTGGTGTTATGTCATTTTCAACTGTGGAGTTAACATCTGCATTATATTCCAAAAGAGCCTCAACGACTTTCACATATCCCTTTTTAGTAGCAGCATGAAGCGTTGTTATACCATTTTTAGTTTGAGCGTTTACACTAGCTCCCCTACTTAAAAGCAATTTGGCAATTTCTCCTTTAATATCAGGATTAATATCAGGATTTCTACGGAGACGAAATGGAAAATATCCTCCATCTTCGCCTGCAGTAAAATGCAATGCCGTTCTTCCATATTTATCACTAATGTTGACATCAGCACCATGTTGTAAAAGAACTTCAACAATTTCCTTGCATTCTTTCTTAACAGCAATATTCAGTAGTTCAGGATTATTTTTTACATTAGCTTTATTAGTTAAAAGTAGCTTGGTAATTTTTAAATCGGCATTCTCAGTAGCATAAAATATTGGAGTTCTTCCAGTATTATCTTGAGCATTTACATCAGCTTCGCAGCTTATCAATAGTTTGGCCACCTCCTCCTGTTTGTTTTTGGTTGCAACATGTACAGGTCTTACATGAAAATAATAACCTCCAGATGTTGGGTTGTATAACATATTAACATCAATACCATATATTTTAAGAGTTCTTCTACAATTTTCAAATATCCTTTCTCAACAGCAACATGCAGCAATTTACAATTATTCACATCTTCAGGATTGACAGTAAAACCATATTGAAGCAGGTTTACGACGATCTTACCATACTCTTCTCCATAGCCATACACTGCAATATTAAAAGCGTTCCTGTTACTTTTGTTATTCACATCAGGACAATGCTTTAAAACATGCTTAATAATTACTAGACGTTCTTTTTCAACAGCAAATTGTAGTATACTCTTACCATCCTTATCTTGAGCATCAACGTTAGCTCCGTACTCTAAAAGTAACTTAACAACTTTTTCATGTCCTTCTTCAATAGCAAGGTACAGTGGTGTATAACCTTTCCAACATGTAGAGGTGTATGCAGAATTGACATCAGCACCATGTTGTAAAAGAACTTCAACAATTTCTCTGCAATCTTTCTTAACAGCAATATTTAGTAGTTCAGGATTATCTTTTACATTAGCTTTATTCGTTAAAAGTAGCTTGGTAATTTTTAAATCGGCATTATTAATAGCATAAAATATTGGAGCTTTTCCAATTTGATCTTGAGCATTTACATCAGCTCCATAGCTTATCAATAGTTTGGCCACATCATCATGTTTGTTTTTGATTGCAACATGTAAAGGCATATAACCTTTTCCAAGTCTTGAGTAGTAAAACATATTAACATTAGTACCAAATGTTGAGTTGTAAAACATATTAACATTAGTACCATATTTTAAGAGTCCTTCTACAATTTTCAAATATCCATTCTCAACAGCAGCATGCAGCAATTTACAATTATTCACATCTTCAGGATTGACAGTAAAACCATATTGAAGCAGATTTGCGACGATCTTACCATACTCTTCTCCATAGTCATGCACTGCAGCATTAAGAGCGTTCCTGTTACTTATGTTATTCACATCAGGACAATGTTTTAAAATATGGTCAATGATCACTGGACGTCCTTTTCCAACAGCAAAGTGTAGTACAGTCTTACCATTCTTATCTTGAGCATCAACGATAGCTCCGTACTCTAAAAGTAGCTTAACAACTTTCTCATATCCTTTTCCAACAGCAAGGTACAGTGGTGTATAACCTTCCCGAGATGTAGAGGTGCATGCAGAATTGACATGAGCTCCATGTTTTAAAAGATGCTCAACAATTTGTAAATACCCTTTCTCCGCTGCGATATGAAGAGAAGTTGTACCATCTTTTCCTTTAGCATCAACATTAGCTCCTCTACTTAAAAGTAATTTGATAATTTCTTCACTATTTTTTTCAACAGCAAGATGCAGTGATGTATAACCTTCTCGAGATGTAGAGGTGCATGCAAAATTGACATGAGCTCTATGTTTTAAAAGATGCTCAACAATTTGTAAATACCTTTTCTCCGCTGCAATATGAAGAGAAGTTATACCGTCTTTTCCTTTAGCATCAACATTAGCACCTCTACTTAAGAGTAATTTGATAATTTTTTCACTACCTTTTTCAACAGCAAGATGCAGTGGTGTATAACCTTCCCGAGATGTAGAGGTGCATGCAGAATTGACATCAGCACCATGTTGTAAAAGAACTTCAACAATTTCTCTGCAATCTTTCTTAACAGCAATATTCAGTACTTCAGGATTATCTTTTACATTAGCTTTATTAGTTAAAAGTAGCTTGGCAATTTTTAAATCTGCATTCTCAGTAGCATAAAATATTGGAGCTTTTCCAGTTTGATCTTGAGCATTTACATCAGCTCCATAGCTTATTAATAGTTTGACCACTTCCTCCTGTTTGTTTTTGGTTGCAACATGTAAAGGCATGTAACCTTTCCCAGATGTTGAGTTGTACATCATATTAATATCAGTACCATATTTTAAGAGTTCTTCTACAATTTTTAAATATCCTTTCTCAATAGCAGCATGCAGCAATTTACAATTATTCACATCTTCATGATTGACAGTAAAACCATATTGAAGCAGATTTGCAACGATCTTACCATACTCTTTTCCATAGCCATGCACTGCAATATTAAGAGCGTTCCTGTTACTGTTGTTATTCACATCAGGACAATGTTTTAAAACACACTCAATAATTAATGGACGTCCTTTTTCAACAGCAATTTGTAGTATAGTCTTACCATCCTTATCTTGAGCATCAACGTTAGCTCCGTACTCTAAAAGTAGCTTAACAACTTTTTCATATCCTTTTTCGACAGCAAGGTACAGTGTTGTATAACCTTCCCGAAATGTAGAGGTGTATGCAGAATTGACATGAGCTCCATGTTTTAAAAGATGCTCAACAATTTGTAAACACCCTTTCTCCGCTGCGATATGAAGAGAAGTTGTACCATCTTTTCCTTTAGCATCAACACTAGCTCCTCTACTTAAAAGTAATTTGATAATTTCTTCACTATTTTTTTCAACAGCAAGATGCAGTGATGTATAACCTTCCCGAGATGTAGAGGTGTATACAGAATTGAAATGAGCTCCATGTTTTAAAAGATGCTCAACTATTTGTAAATACCCTTTCTCCGCTGCGATATGAAGAGAAGTTGTACCATCTTTTCCTTTAGCATCAACATTAGCTCCTCTACTTAAAAGTAATTTGATAATTTCTTCACTATTTTTTTCAACAGCAAGATGCAGTGATGTATAACCTTCCCGAGATGTAGATGTGCATGCAGAATTGACATGAGCTCCATGTTTTAAAAGATGCTCAACAATTTGTAAATACCCTCTCTCCGCTGCGATATGAAGAGAAGTTGTACCATCTTTTCCTTTAGCATCAACATTTGCTCCTCTACTTAAAAGTAATTTGATAATTTCTTCACTATTTTTTTCAACAGCAAGGTGCAAAGGAGTTATATTATTACTGTTTTTAGCGTTAACATCCGCTCCTCGATTTAAAAGTGATTTAATAATTTTCATTTTCTTACTTTCAACTGCGTTGTGAAATAGAGTTCTGATAATTTTTTCGTCGCCACCTGTTTCAACAGCAACGTGCAAAAGAGTTGCACTGTTATTGTTTCTAACTTTAACATCCGCTCCTCGATTTAAAAATAATTCAATAATTTCCATATTCTTACTTTCAACTGCGTTGTGATATGGAGTTTTACCATATTGATTTTTAGCATCAATATTAGCACCTCTATTTAGAAGCATCGCAACAATCTCTATGTCACCATTTATAACAGCAAAATGAAGAGGAGTATTAGAAGGTTTTTTGTTTTTGCTGTTGACTTTGGAACCATTTGTTAAAAGTACTTTACTAACCTCTGTATGATTATTCTCAACAGCATCACGAAGTAAAACGTATCCTTCTGACCATGCTTGTGAGTATGATAGACCAAAAGTATTAATTAACGCTTTTACTCTTTCTAGTTCTCCTTCGCGAACTGCAGAAATTAAACTGTAGCTTATATCCATGACTATTTACCTTCTAAATTAGAACATTTTCTTTATATCAATGTAACCACAGTTTGTTCAGTTATTTCAATTAATTCATAATATGTTTCATCAATTTGTTTTTCCTTAACTTTAATAACTTGAGATTTTAATAATGCAACACTAACCTACATAGATAATACATTATGTACGAGGGTGGTCTGAAAAGTTTCCGACCTAACAAAGATACAACACATTTTTTCTGAAATTTTTTTTTTATTTTTCAACATAGTCTCCTTGTAACTCTACACACTTCTCCCAGCGATGCTCCCATCTCTGTAACCCGTCAAAATAGTACTCGGCATTTTTCTCTGCAAAATAATTGTTCACGAAGGTAATTCCCTCTTCATTTGACGAAAATCTTTGTCCTCCGAGCGCAATTTTTAGATGAGGGAACAAAAAGAAGTTGCTTGGGGCTAGATCTGGTGAGTAAGGCGGATGGTCAAGCAGTTCAAACGATAATTCGTGGATTTTCGCCATGGCAACCGCTGAGGTGTGAGACGGTGTGTTGTCTTGGTGAAACAGGATTTTCTTTTTCTGCAAATGTGGCCGTTTTTCCGCAAGTTCTGCCTTCAGCTTGTCAAGTAATGATGCGTAGTATGCTCCTGTAATGGTTTTTCCTTTTTGAAGATAATCGATTAAAATAACTCCATGACTATCCCAAAAAACAGTCGCCATCACTTTCCCAGCCGAAAAAACAGTTTTTGCTTTTTTTGGAGCCGGTTCCCCCTTTGCAGTCCACTGTTTGGATTGTATTTTTGTTTCGGGCGTATAATGGTGTATCCAAGTTTCATCTACAGTAATTAATCGGCGCCAAAACTCGGATTTATTGCACCTAAACTGCGTCAAAAGAGCGTTGGAAATGTTCATTCGAACACGTTTTTGGTCTAACGTGAGCAAACGCGGCACCCAACGCGCGGACAGCTTTCTCATGCCTAAATGTTGATCTAATATGTGACAAACACGTTCTTTTGACATGTTCATAACCTCTGCTATCTCTCTCACTTTAATTCGGCGGTCGTCTAGCACCATTTGGTGAACTTTGGCGATGTTTTCGTCGGTAGTTGCAGTTTTTGGACGTCCCGAACGTTCATCGTCTCCCAAGCTCTTACGGCCACGTTTAAATTCAGCTGCCCAAAATTTCACTGTGGTAAATGATGGTGCAGAGTCCCCATACACAGAATCCAACTCATCTTTGATTTGCGTAGGCGTATTGCCTTTCAAAAACAAATATTTAATGACAGCTCGATACTCGATTTTGTCCATTTTCACAAAAAACTCACACCAACTCACTCAAACGACTGTTACATAAAAACTGCGCGTCCAAAATGGCTGAAACTTTAGATGAGTAACTGTCAACAGATGAACAACGAAATTCAGTAGCTTTTATTTACGAGTGTTGTCATCTTCATGTTGAGGTCGGAAACTTTTCAGACCACCCTCGTATAATTCTCATTCGGGACTTCTTCTTCTTCTATTGGTTCAATTGGCCCGTAGTGACCCAGAAAAGTCGATTCTAGCCGGCCATCAGCTTAGGAAGCTTACTGTTGCTCTTCTTCAATGGTTAAGGAGGTGATTTTCATTGGTTGAGAGTTTGAGCGAAGATGATTATTGGACCAACAAGTGAAGGTAGTATCTCCTTCGAATGCGATTCTGAAAGGTGAAAGGGAAGAAAAATTCAAATTCAAAGATCAATTGCGGAATGGGAAAGTTTTTAATATCTTTCACGTCCTTGGCGGAAGTGAATATAAAAAAAGGGGTAAAAATGAGCGCGTGGTAGTCGATGATAAAGGCCGAAGGAGAGTCAAAATAGGCTATGGAACCTTTAAATTTTCGAAGATTGCAGACGGATTTATATAGAACGAATTTTTTGTGTGGATATCTTGTCGGGGAATTGCGCGAGTACCAGAAGAGATCGTATAATTTGTACAGCGGGATAAGAGTCTAAGGAGAAGATTTTAGAATGTATTTAGATGTGAGATATTTAATTTCAGAAATTAAATCTCATGCAGAGGGGACTCTTCCCGGTTTCCGCAAGGTTAATGTTCGTGGGAGTAGTTTTCCTTAGGCCTAAGCAAAGACGGATAGCTCTAAATTAAATCTTGTCCAAGGAACTCATGATAGAGTGGTTATTAGAAGGAAATGTGACAGAAATTCTTTTTTGTTAATAATTCCGTGGCAATTCCACTGAAAGAGAGTAAAACCGTTTCTAAGCGGAGCGCTGTTCATGATTTTGTGACAGGGTGAAGACCTTTGGTCTTTGGAGTGGCCGAATGATTGGAGGCCTTGGATAATTTGTTGAATTTCTGACGGGGTAAGCATTGCGATAATAGAAGAGAACATAGAAATGATGAGGGGGTGAGTCGGGTTGAAAGAAGCGGAAGTATCCTTAAGAGAACCACCAGATTTATAGAAGGAGGAAGATTCGCTCCCAGAGCGAGATTAAAAAGAGAGGAGAATCGGATAATGTGACATTGGGAATGCTTTTTGGTAAAAGACGATTAAGAGGGGGAAGATCATAATGAGGGTTGGGGAGGAACTATGTTTCGCACGGCCTGAATGAAAAGAATTTTCTCTTTGCGAATGAGATTTGAAGAAATCTGCTGCCATTTTAGCAAAGGACTGGGAGGAGAACCCGAGAAAAAATGATTAGATATAATCATATATGATTATATCTGGTATAAATATAATTATATATAATTATATAAGTTTTTATATGGGGTCATATCTAATTATACATGGCCTCATGTGCAGTCAGTGGTCCCATATACAACCAGATATAGCACCATATCTAATTGTATATAAATGTATGTGACGTCAGATATAATGATATGTAAGTAGTGTACCCTATATATAACTAGATATAGTATTAAATACAACTATATATGCAGGCTACGGTTAAGTAAGCGCTACCAAATGCTCTGAACGCTACCCTCCAAATACCGTCAGAGGAGCGGTCCACGAACGCTACGAGTGCTACAGTTAAATTTTTCAATAGTACACAACACTACAACCAGAGAGAAGCCTCTCTGCTACAACTGTTCGTATTCGATGTCAGATTTCTGCAACGCTACAGCTAACCCATCTCGTAAGAAGAGGCGTTTGAAGCGTCTTGGTAGCGAATATTTCATGTCGTCATAAGGTTTACTGTAGCGTTTCGTAGCGCTAAGTGAACCAACCGTAGCGCTGCTACAAACGCTCCGCAGTACTTCTAATGCTTACTGAACCGCAACCGCAGTCATATATAGCCAGATATATTCATGTGACTAATCTGGTCCTATATACAACCAGATATAGCACTATATCTGTATAGATATAGATTCGCAAGTCAACAGATATAATCCTATGTGGCTAGTCCATCCCATATACAATTATACAGGGTGTCCGGTAATTCGCGCCCCACCCGCCAGGTGCAGGTTGAGCAGGTCAAACCGAGTAAAAAAGTCATCTACCATTTTGCAAAATTCTCAATAATAAGAGAGAAATTAATTAATAAAGTTCGGCCAGTACAAGCGCGCGGAGAGAAGGGACGGCCCACTGTGGCATGGTCACTAAGCGCGCGGCGATAAACGACAGCGTAATGTTATACCGTAGCTACGCGCGCGACCGCGCGACGAAGCTTTGGCAGACGCGCTTTGCAAATGAACAAGCCTAAGTATAAATGATTGAAAAATAATTAATACAACTAATTTTTTAATATTTTTTGACATTCTCTCTCTCTTTCTCGTGCACGGAGAGTATTTTCTTTTAGAATTTACCGAAAATTATGGTAATCGTGGGACAATATGGTATGGAAAGAATTTTATGAGAATTTTTCTGATTAATATTTATCGCAATAAAAAATAATATCTATCATTATAAAATATAAAATATGTTTAATTAATTTTATAATACAGTTTAGTATACAGTTCAATAAAATTAGTCAAACATATTTTATATTTTATAATGATAGATATTATTTTTTATTGCGATAAATATTAATCAGAAAAATTCTCATAAAATTCTTTCCATACCATATTGTCCCACGATTACCATGATTTTCAGTAAATTCTAAAAGAAGATGCTCTCCGTGCACGAGAAAGAGAGAGAGAGAGAATGTCAAAAAATATTAAAAAATTAGTTGTATTAATTATTTTTCAATCACATTTATACTTAGGCGTGTTCATTTGCAAAGCGCGTCTGCCAACGCTTCGACGCGCGGTCGCGCGCGTAGCAACGGTATAACATTACGGCTGCTTTCCTTTTAGGGAACACAGTCGACACTTTTGACACAAATCGACACACGACGCTTTCCATTTAGAATTTGATTCAAACTCAATCGACACTATTCGACTCTGCTCGGGAGGAAAGTTGAAATGTGCTTTTGACCGAAGAACGCATCCATTCCCAGTATTTCGCGATAGAAAATCTTTGAATCTAGTACTTATCCTTATTAAGGTTTGAATTGTTTGTGCAATAAAAAATAAACAATAAAAAATAAAAATAAACTCTATTTTTATAATATATTTCGAGTGATAAAAATATTTATATACAGTATAATATATTATACATACATTTATAAAACTTGAAAACACGTTTGAGAAGTTTTACGATAAATCTTGTAAGATTAGATATTAAAAGCAGTGCACACTGTGTATCCGTTTCTGTGTATCGCGTTCCATTTAACTGTGACAAACTGTGCTCGAGTGTGTTAACCTGTGTCGATTTGTGTCTCCTAAAAGGAAAGCAACCTACGCTGTCGTTTATCGCCGCGCGCTTAGTGACCATGCCACAGTGGGCCGTCCCTTCTCTCCGCACGCTTGTACTGGCCGAACTTTATTAATTAATTTCTCTCTTATTATTGAGAATTTTGCAAAATGGTAGATGACTTTTTTACTCGGTTTGACCTGCTCTACCTGCACATGGCGGGTGGGGCGCGAATTACCGGACACCCTGTATATATATATATATATTACAATATCCCTAATAGCAAAGTCTGTTCGAACAGATTTTGCCAAACATCTGCTACAAATTTTTGTCAGCAGAAAGACTGCAGATTGTATACAAAATCTGTTATATCAGATAATGATAGCAGAATGTCAGAAAAATTATTACAAAACCTGCTGACATAATTTGACAGCAGATCAGTAGCAGAGACCGAGCGGGATTTGCACAAAATTTGCACAAAATAAGGATTTGCTAACATGACTTGACGTCAGATTGTTGGCAGAAACCGAGCAAGATATACGTGCGCGCAATATGACGGCAAATTGGCAGCAGAAACCGAGCAGAATCTGCAGCTTTTAGCCATTTATAAAATTTATTAAAATAGTGTAGTTTATTTGTTTACCGCTATGCGGCGCATTATTCACTTTCTATACCCATATTCGAATTCTTGTCATGAGCGTATATAAAGCTTGCAAAATGCAGTTAATAACATATGTAATTATTTCTATCAGTTTAATTTCTGATACGATTTCTGTACAGGGGAATTCAGATATTGAACTGATTTTTGGAAAATCGGACAGATAAGTGTCCAATTTTCAATTATTATCTACTTAAGATATAAAATAGAAATTAACTTCCATATAAATAAAATCTTTAATTTTATAAATTAAATTATTTAAATTTTCCTATATATATTATATTAATATATCTTATTAATATTATATATTTATGTTATTAATACAAATATATAATTATGTGGTTATATATAATTATATACAATTATATACGATTATATCGGGCCATTTTTTATATCTAATTATATCTAATGTCAATTTTATATAAACATATATGATTATATCTGATCATTTTTTCTCGGGAAGCGGGAAGCGTATGATCTAGCTGAGGTTGATTGGGGAGGAGAGGAGTTCTCATAATAATGGCAGTTGTTATTAGAATTGTAATTGCGAAGAGGAGAAAAGTTCTCCGATGAGGAGGAGAAGAAGGGGGAGATCTTTTACCTCTAATTATTTCATTGGCATCTTGAAGAGAGAGGTTCCTGTGGGCCGTATACTCTCTGATTTCTCTCTGAATGGCGAACTCAGGGCAGGAGGGAGTGTCAGCTCTGCGATCTCCTTTGCAGTTAAGGCATCTGGGAGGTTCTTAAAACCTAGGGCATTGGTTCTTGGCGTAACTGTGGCCTTTATCCTCACAATGAGAATATCGAGGTTGACTCTTACAGTTAGTTTTGATGTGCCCGTATCTATAACAAGAATAGAGAGACTCGAGAAATAAAAGGAGTTACTGGATGTCTGACGTAAAACAAGGTTATGTATCTTGGAAGCTTGTCCCTCGAAGGCAATGGCAACTGAGAGAGAAAGAGCGTATTCTTGTGAAACAAAAGATTCTTTTTCTTTATCCTTATGGTGAATAATCTTTCGGTTCAGTCTATTGATAGCTACAACGTTGATGGGACTGGAAATCTTTTCCAAGATCATTTGTTCTAAGAATTCGATAGGAACATTTCTGATTATCCTCTTAAAAGAGGTACGGAAAGGTGAGATGAAGACCACTTCCTCCTTCTAAAGTCGTTGGTCATTGACCAATTGATTAACTGCCTCTCTAGTGGTAAGAAAGATGGAAACTTTGGAGAATCCGATTTTCTTAATTTGCAAAATATTCTTAAAGATGTCTGGAATGATTCTGCCGACTGTGATGGGTTGCAGCGGGGCTCTTGGATTGGAAATGTATTGGATGTGGACATCAAACTGGTCTTGATTAAGATTAGAATATCTATTCTTGAGTATACTCTCTGAAATGGTTATAGATCCTGATACGGATGAAGATAATAAAAGAGGGTTAGGGCTCGATTCTGAGTTGTGAATTTTTTCTATCGGTGGGCCATCAGTTTCTTTTTGTTTAGTTTCCTTCTCTAAAGGGCGTTTGTTTGCCTTTTGCTTCTTTGAATAAAATACAGAGGCATTAGAAACTACAGAAACTTTATTAAATCCAGCCTCGGAAATAAGCGACTTTTGAGCAGGAGAGATGGAGGGAGCTTCCTCGTCGACTTTCATTATATCGTGCTTATAAAACGAATATGCAGATTGCGGATTGTTGTACTTACTCTTATTCTTGTTCTTGATGATTGTGTCGGTTTGGATCTTCTGACCTTTCCTCCGGAAAATGTGAAATTTTCTTAGGAAATGATATAGAAAAGACAAAGAGAGCTCGTATCTAAAAGAGAGGGTTCCGCCAATCAGGGCCTCTGACGCGAGGCAACACATGCCCGAGCGCCATCTTCATCCGCTAAGCGCGCCAACGCAATAAAGGCGCGCAGTACAAATAGGTTAGCGAGCCGGGCCATTGTTTACAATATATATAATTAATCATAATATATAATATATAATCAATATCACTGTACAGACGACGTCATTAATGCCTTCCACAAATATTTATTGTTAAAGCTCATTTCGGAGTCAAACTGATGGTTTCGAACAACAACGTTGCCGGTTCCTTCAAGAATCTACAATCATGATGCACAAATTACTACGCGATGCGCCTAACTATTTTTGATTCGATCGCGGCTATTTTCAGGTGGGAAGTCAGTAATGACGCCGTCATACAATATGACAGGATTAGATAGATAAAAGAGTTTTATATAAGATATATTATATATATTGTGTGTTTCAATATTTGTACTTGTAAATTCTTTTTGATTCTAATGTTACACAACAGTTATTAAAGAAACAAAGTTAGTAAATTTAAAAGTTTAAAAAAATTTTTTACGGGCGATTATAATAACGTGTACCTTTTCACACTTGTATGAACTTTTAATTGCCACCGCGTTCATCGCGCATGCGCGAGAAATTCGACTGCCATATTGACACTGATGCCAACACTACTGCTATCTAGTGGACAAAGGCGTCGTGCACGCTTGGAATTCGGTCATTTCATCTGGCGGCTTCTTCGAGATTGTTTCGAACGCACGTGGACACGTGCTTTTCGAACGGTGCTCCGAGAATCTCGTTTCCTCAGGCTCAAAGGGCGGACTAAGGGGTGTTTCGGATCGACGATTAAAAGCGTGTGAAAATTATGGCGGACTACGTATTAGGCGATACAAAACCGTCGGACGTGCCGCTGCCGGATGATGGTTTGTCCGCCGAGCAGCTATTCACCGCGGGTGACGGTCTAACTTACAACGACTTCATCATTTTACCGGGCTACATAGATTTTACGGCGGACGAGGTCGATCTACTGTCACCGTTAACTAGGAAAATCATGCTGAAAGCACCGCTCGTGTCCTCTCCCATGGACACCGTTACGGAATCGGACATGGCTATTGCTATGGCCCTGTCCGGCGGAATCGGGATAATTCACCACAATTGTAGCGCCGAATATCAGGCCAACGAAGTGAACAAGGTATATTTTATAACAAACTTTTCCTTGAAGAGGAAAAAGTTTTTTAAGTCCGGAAAAACTAACACATCTAAGCTATAATTTCCAAAGTTTTCCACAATTGTAGAATCTAATATTTTATGAGAAATTTTTCATTTTCTTCACATATATCGTGCAGAAGTAATTATACTGAACTTTTTATGAAATATTAATTTCTGTAGTACGTGTATTCTAGTGATGGGATTAAGTATCTTACAAGTAAGTTCGAATTTGTTTGCATGGTTTCAAACTCTCTATAAATACCTCGAAAAACAAAAGCAGTACTTCCAAGTACATTCGAACCTGGATCAAGTATGTTCGAATCTTTTATGAATACTTATGAGAAATTTTACGTTATATATATATATACACATATCTGTGTGTGTTTTTGCGCATGTGTGTATGGATGTGCATCAAGTATCATAAGTAAATTTTTTTTTTATCTAAGAGTTGGAGTATTACTTGTAAAAGATTCGATTCTTTATGATAGAAAGTACTTATAATATATTACTTATACTTATATAGTACTTATAATTATTATTTCGAACCTTGCAGGTACTCAATCTAAAGTTCGAATATAACTGTTCTAGATTCGATTACTTCGCAAGTACAATATATGAAATAATATATTTCTTATGAGTATTATTTGAATCCTAGAAAATAAAACTTGATTATTGGATTCGACTCGGATTTTTAAGTACATATTGAACTTGATCCTATCCCTAGTATATTCACACATATCTATATTTACATATACATATATATTTGTATAATTTATAGGTAAAGAAATACAAGCATGGTTTTATTAGGGACCCAGTTGTTTTGGCGCCACATCATACAGTCAGTGATGTTTTGAATGTGAAAGCTGAGCATGGTTTTAGCGGAGTGCCTGTCACAGATAGTGGTAAAGTTGGTGGTAAATTGCTAGGCATCGTCACTTCTAGGGATATCGATTTCCTCGAACGTTTGCCCAATTATCAACTTAAAACGCTTAGTTCGATAATGACGACTTTGGAAAATCTAATCACCGCACCAGCTGGTGTAACGTTGCAAGAGGCAAATGTTATTTTGGAGAAGTCGAAAAAGGGAAAGCTCCCTATTGTGAACGAACGAGGTGAGCTCATATCTCTGATGGCAAGGACCGACTTGAAGAAGAACCGTAGCTATCCAAATGCCAGCAAAGACGAGAATAAACAGTTGCTGGTAGGTGCCGCAATAGGAACACGTGAGACGGACAAACAACGATTGGAACTGCTCATAGCGGCTGGCGTGGACGTAGTGGTGTTGGATTCTTCGCAAGGCAATTCTATGTATCAAGTCGACATGATTAAGTATATTAAGTCGCAATATCCAAATCTACAAGTGATTGCTGGCAATGTAGTGACTACGATGCAAGCCAAAAATCTTATAGAAGCAGGAGCGGATGCGTTACGCGTTGGAATGGGTTCTGGATCTATCTGCATAACGCAAGAAGTAATGGCTGTAGGACGTCCGCAAGCGACGGCCGTCTACAAGGTTTCCGAATACGCCAGAAAATTTGGAATACCGGTCATAGCAGACGGTGGTATTCAATCGATCGGGCACATTATTAAAGGTCTCAGTTTAGGCGCTAGTACAGTCATGATGGGTTCTCTATTGGCTGGAACATCTGAAGCTCCGGGCGAATATTTCTTTAGCGACGGGGTTCGTCTTAAAAAGTACAGAGGCATGGGTTCTTTAGAGGCCATGAATAGAAAGGACGCCAAAGGTTCGGCAATGGATAGGTATTTTCATAACGAAATGGACAAATTAAAAGTAGCTCAAGGTGTCAGTGGCTCTATAGTCGATAAAGGTTCGGTACTTAAATTTTCACCTTATTTAACCTGTGGTATCAAACATGGATGTCAAGATATCGGTGCGAGATCACTTGCCACCTTGCGATCTATGATGTATAGTGGGCAATTAAAATTTGAAAGGAGAACACATTCTGCTCAACAAGAGGGCAATGTACACGGCTTATTCTCCTATGAGAAGAGGCTCTTTTAATTATAAAGTGAAATAAGAAGTCATAAAACACACGCGTCACATGCGGAAAGGTACCTGCATTTAATCGAGTAGCAGTTATTTTACAAGATAAACATGCGAAAAATCGCGTAAATATATTTTTTTTAATGCAAACATAAGGTATTTCTCACTCGTATTTGAAAATAATTATTTACTTCAAAACAGTTTTCGATGATTAGGAAAATGACATTGAATACCTTATAAGAGTTTTATATGTATTTATTAATGAATGGCATATCTTTACATGATACTTTTCGAATTTGAAGTGTACATTCTATAGTTCAGTGATAGATGAAATCAGATAGATTAACATTATGACTATTTTGTTATCTAACATTTTAATATTTAATTGACTCGTGTATAATGTTGATACATAGGTATAAATGGTGATTTTCTTCATTTGACCAAATATATACAACCGTTATATATAAACATTAAGAAATCGCAGACGCAATATCTGCAAAATAATAGCACGAATAAATGCCAAAACGGGATCATTTTCTACATATAATTTATATAGTTTAACTGACTCGCTCGTTTATTGCTCGACTCATTATTTTATAATTTAACAATTCACACAAAGTTTCTTCCACACTTTTTAGTAAATCTGTTTTAATTTTTCCCAAAATAGAGATTTAAACCTAAAACATTTCTAACGGCTTTTTTAGGAATTTATATAAGTTATTAATCTAATAATATTAAATCGAATATATTGAAACCTCTCTTGTCAAATACCATCTTTCAGCCGATATATTTTATACAGTATTCTTGTAGTAAACTGTATATTTTTAATAAAAACCACTTGATGTTATAAACATGATTATTTATATTCATGCGCCTTCATACTTTTAATCAGGTCAAGGTTGAGATAAACGAGGATACTAAATTAGCCATTCAAAACTTTGCTAAACTTAAAAATAAAAAAGCTGTTCAATCTTTTTTAAAGAACCTATTAGAAATGATCAAGTTGGAGAAAATCTATTGAGAAATCTGTTTGGCGCGATGAACATCAAAGTGTTTTTGTTAACATAAAGAATGCATTGCGTGATGCGACAAGTTTATTTGTTATTAGATCCAATTATAAATTTGGCATTTATGTTGATTCATCAAAGCGATTTGGCAGTAAGACTATATAGGTACTTTTTCATACCGATGTTCGACGCTTATTTTCAATGTTAGAAAACATCACGTGACATCCAATAGTTATATTGTCACTGTAGCCAACCCAACAATTAAAATCCCCTAGATCAAAACTTGATTTTTGAGGTTTTTTTGTTGTTGGCCGTATTTTTGGGATCTTTCTGGACCACTATGAGCTCCGGGAACTTAGCCAGCAACTTCGACTTTTTTAATTTTCATTATTTTTAATCGTTTGTTGGTGATTGTTGGCTTAATTACAACGTTTGTTGGTTTTTACTTTTTTTTTAATTAAAAAAGAAAAATTAGCGTTAAGTTAGCCGGAAAAATTTCATTTTTAATTAAAAAACGGCCTAATCGATGCGTAATCGTCTGCTGATGATTGTTGGTCTAATTTTAGCGTTTGTTGGTTTATTATTAGTCTTAAAAACGAAAAATTACCTCACATTGAGGCTGCATTTGCAGTAATCGAATATGATTGTTTTATTGCTTACGATTTAAAGCTTATTTCTATAAATGTAATAATAAGGCTAACATCTATAAAACTGGCTATGAATACGGGCCTTAACATCGGCAGGAAATCGCGAAAAGAATATCAAGAAACTTATATCACAAATCACAATATATATACAATAATCTGTATTAAAAGAGGTTTTTATTTATAATATATACAGATTTGCGTTTTATTAATGCAGGCATTATAATTGTAGCCTAGCATGTCTTTATATTTTGAATATTATTAACATTTTTAGTTTGATGCGAGTTAATTCAAGTATAAAACATTTCTAAGATAAAAAAAGTACAAATGTATAATTGAAAATTAAATATAATTACAATATACAATATATTTATCTTCTTTTAATGTATATAGAATATAATTTTCCTCTCCTATTATTTGAATTAAGTACACCTGTATACAGCACAGAAAAATACTGATACAAAACTTGTATTTGTTAACTGCAATAAAAAAGTATCATTATAAAAGATTATAATTAAATCCACATGCATTCTTTTTTTATACTTACAAAATATACAAAGTCCATATCAAAAAATTATTAGACGCATAGTTAATTTTTTTTTTTTTTTTTTAAGTGCGAGGAGGGGAAAAATGCATTACTGCACACCCAGTGCAATGCCCGTAGGCTGGGTAGTGTGAGGCTCTCCCTATTGGGCATACTCACTAAAAAACCCCTCTTTGGCGACCGTGGTCGTATCACTCAACAACCCGAGATCCTGTGTTTTTACCGAGACAAGTTTATGACAAGTCGTTCTCCTGTCAAAGATCATAATCCTAAAAAAATGCAAATTACCAAATTAATACTCTTATAGAAAGTGCATGATATTTAAAAATCTTTTGTGAAAGAAATTGACTGTATAACACATTTTCATTAAACAAGAATCTCTTTCATTTTTCCACAGCTTAATTTGATGTACAATAGTAGGTGGTAATAAAGACGGTCCTTTTTCTATTATTTATATCATATTTATATTTCTATTATTTTATCATTTATTTTATACTGTGCACGTGTAAATAACTATATAAAGCAATATATTATTTGACTACTTATGTTAGATATTGATGTAAATGAAATGCATACCATATAAATCTCTCAGTTTTCTATCTCAATGTATCACAAACGTTTTACAACTAGGATGCTCACTTTGGTGAGACCGCAATCTTGCGTGGCATTTTGTCGTATCTGTAAAGAATTTATTTTTATTGCATTTATGTAAACATATTAAATACTACATGTCAAAACAAAGTAACAAAATATGCATTGTAAAACAATCAGAATTTTACCTTTTAAACCTAATAGTTTGAACAGCAACAAACTTCTTATTTCATAACAATATATACAATAATTACAATATAGATGATACAGAAATGGAATTTGTAACTTTGTAAAACGGGTGCAACCTGTAACATAAATTATAAAAGAATATATATCAAAAAATATTCCTAGGTGCAATTGGCATGTTTATATTAGGTCTAATTGTAAGTAATAGAAAAGAAGTATGCACACACGCACACATTAAAATAATCCAAATGTCATAAATAATAAAAAGATTTTCAATATTTGTCAAAAATGAAAGTATACGTTTAAATGTGCATACATTTTAGCTTTATTAATTAAAAAATGTAAAACTATATATATTATTAAGTCAAAAGGCTCACGAGAATAAATCAACGAATAAATAAGGGCTAGGAGTCGAAGCCGGTTATTAATAGCCAAAAATATTTATTAAGTCTAAAATCTTATTAACAGACGTTTCAGTCTTATTTAGACCATCTTCAGTACACTAGTTCCTATTAGTACAAACAATTAAAAGCGCATAGTTATGTCTAAAATCGCATGTTACGCTCGCAAAAACTATTGTTGAACAGGTAATTCGAAATGTGAGAAAAAGATATTGAAGAGTCATGGTAGTTTAGGCGGTAGAAGTGTTCGGTATATTTTCATTTCTCATTTTTTATTATATACCGAACACTTCTACTGCCTAAACTATCATGACTCTTCAATATCTTTTTTCTCACATTTCGAATTACCTGTTCAACAATAGTTTTTGCGAGCGTAACATGCGATTTTAGACATAACTATGCGCTTTTAATTGTTTGTACTAATAGGAACTCGTATACTGAAGATGGTCTAACTAAGACCGAAACGTCGGTTAACAAGATTTTATACTTAATAAATATTTTTGACCATTAATAATCGGCTTCGGCTCCTAGGCCTTATTGATTCGTTGATATATATATTATTTTTTATACATACCTTCTATGACTGAAGGAAAAACATGAAGATCGAAATACTTTGTGCGGCTAAAGGAAGAACTTTCCTGTCTCTTGATAGATAGCATTAATATCAGCAGCAAAAATTCTATCTGGCTGTGCTACATAATCCTCAAGATCCACTTCTTCGCTCAAATTTATCTTTGCATAATCGTAGAAAAGATCGAACGTTTTTTTGTCGACGATCGGATAACGGAAGTTAAATCTTGCCATCCAGTCTACCAGGACGAAGCTATACGGGATTCAATATGTCCATTCTGGAAGCATATACTGAAATAATAAAACAAAAGTACAATCTTAATATCTATAAAAATATGCTTAAAGATCCTAGGAAATTAAACAGAGTTACCAGCTCACCTATTTGTTGCCATGACTTTAACATTAGTTGTTAAACTATACTTACTCTGATCAAAATCATCCATTTGATTTGAGTAATTCCAGAAGAATACGTTATACTTCTTGATCTGCTACAGCTTGAGTGTCAAATCTTTTTGTAGCAATAGCATTTATTTTATCAACAAATATTATGGCTGGTGAGTTTTCTTTAGCCAAACAAAACACGTCTCGTACCATTTGTGGTCCTTCGCTCAAATACTTTTACTTTACACAAATTCAGAGCCTATTACACAAATGAAGGTAGCTGGAAAAAATAGAAAATAATAGAATTTAAAACACAAAATCTGTTTGTTATTATTCTTCCATGCGATTAGTTTAGATATATTCTGAGATTTTTTTTAACAGTATATTTAAATTTGTACTAGTAGTATGTCTAGCAACTGCTTGCGCCAACATAGTTTTTCCACAACCGAGTAGTCCGTACATGAGTACATCTCAGTAGATCAATGCCAATTTGTTTATACAATTCGAAATGAGTAAGAGGAAATTCTATCACTTTTCTGATCTCTTGTTTTTGCATCCATTCCACCCATGTGACTGTACTGAATATTTGGCTTCTCACCTGTATTGCAAATATATCTTGATATTTAGGTTTATCTTATTTAAATTTAATCTGAACGTATAAATATTCTTAAAAATTTTTACCTGTTTGTAACATTCAAATGCTGGGATTAGTTTCTGGTGACAGCACATCGATTAAAACATTGTTATGCTTATGAAGTGCTACACAAATTGCTGTGCAATGCCACTTTAATACCTGTAAATTAATATATAGAGGATAAATAGAGAACAATTTCGCAAAGTCGAATACGTAATTACATTTATTATTTTTTGCGCTTTCCAACTTTAGATAATTTTTTTAATTTTTTTTCTTTTTCCAATTTTTTTCTAGAATTTTCTACAAAATCGAACAAAATTCTTTGTCTTGAACGAGACCGGACATATTGAACACGCTTTCTTGAAACGCAAATCCTTATAGGATGTATAATCAACTTCTGCATTACATAAGAATTTGCGTTTATTCGGAAACGTTTAGCACTCTAACGTTCCAAAACGTCTTCTTCGAGAAAAATTTTACTTAGAAAACTATAGTGCACGTTACGTGAATTACCTATTCTATTCTATTCTATTATTTTTATTGGCACCGTGTGAATAATTTTCACACTCTAGGCCATCAACAGGTAGTAAAGTTTACTTCTTTAAATATGTATACGAAACGGGTTGGATCAAGTACTTGAGGACTTAATCCTGGCACACAAAAATAGGGTCACAGAGGACACGCGGAGGTACGCGTTTAAACATGTCCGTTCACGTTCGCGAACGACAACGGACTTGACTGTGAATTACCTTAATCTCACTCGTTCTCCAGGCAGTGATGCCAGAATTGAGACGCGAGCAACATGCAACCGGAGTGGAGGGGGATAACATACACAAGCGAACCGCGTACATGTGAAGCGCCGATTGGCGCCGAGCTCACACGTACGCGGTTTTCGCTTGTGCGTCATTCTCCCCACTACGGTTGCGTGTTGCTTGCGTCTCGGTTCTGGCATCACTGTCTCCAGGCAGAGCTGCCAGATCGTGGGAAATGGGAACTCCCACCACTCGGCGCAGAATTTTACTAACCACAGATGTAGCGTGTACGTGTAGCCGAAGTCACGTGACTGTAGCGTTCAGCGGCGTCGGTAAGCAAGCGGTCATGAAAACGCTAGTCGCTCGCACGGTCGCTCGTGTCCAATTTTCGCTTGCAATATCGCTTATATCCATTCCCACAATATATAATAGATATAATAGAATTATATCTATTATAATAGAATAAATAAAAATAAAATATAGATACAAGAGAATAATTATAATAGAATAATTTTTTTTTATTCTTCCATATGAGAGAAATAATTTAATAATAATAAATAATAATAAATATAATATAAATATAAAATATAAATAATAAAACAAAGATATAAAAGCTCTTTAGAATAATTTCGCAGATAAAAAGATATACAAAAGGCAATATAGAGCCAGTGCAGTTAAACGGGCGCAAGTTTCGTAAATCAATAATCTAATGAAAAAATTAAAAATTATACATGTACGTTTCGGTCCTTTTTTTGGACCATCTTCAGCACAAAACGGAAAACATTCTTAAAGCGGTAACTTACAGCATAATCGGAGTTGAAACGATAAGTAATAAAAAAATATAAAATAAAAATGTAAAATAAATATAATATAAATATAAAATATAAATAATAAATATAAGAAATTAAGAATATTTATTAACAATTCTATTTTTAAATAAAAAACGGGAATTACAATTTTTGAGACATATTGGAATGTTGGTTTTGTCATTCTTACAGGCAATGTCTTTAGAAAAAATATATATTAACACACTATTAATCGATGGGAAAATTGATAATATTATTACATAATATAAAAAATAAATATAAATGTCAAATATAAAAAATAAATATAAAAAATAAATATAATAAATGTCAAATATAAAAAATAAATGTAAAAAATAAATAAATATAAAAATAAATAAATATAAAAAATAAATACAATAAATGTCAAATATAAAAAATAAATAAATATAAAAAATAAATATAATATAAATGTCAAATATAAATATAAATAAATAAATAAATAAATATAAATATTAATTTAAAATAATATTACATAATATTACATATTATCATATATCTTCTTCATCGTCGTGTGAATGTAACGTTAAATTGCTTTGCTGATTACTTAATGATTTTCTATATACATTTTCTGCGGTCATAAGTGCCAGATGCTCACGTGCTAGGCTGGTATTACATTCATACGACAAAATGTTTGTCGGACGTATCGATTGGTTATCAGAAAGAGAATTCTTACAATTTTGATAGGACTCTAGAAATTTTCTATCTGATAACCAATCGATACGTCCAACAAACATTTTGTCGTATGAATGTAATACCAGCCTTACTGCCATAGTGCGAGCAGTTTTTTTATGAGCTCTTAAAGCGTATTTTATGACACAAATTGAATTTAGTGTCTCAATGGACATATTTCTTTTTCTCGTTTTCGCATCTGGTATTATAGAAAATACGCGTTCAGCTTCAGCGTTGGAATGAGGAAGAGCTCTTACAACGCTTAAAAGCGATCGTAAATTTGGAAAACGAATTTTATTATCTACAGAATATAATCCGATTTGTATCCACATATCATCGAAGGATAATTTCGACCAGTCGACTTTTGTTAGTAGATCGACTTCATATAATGATTTCCATTCATTTCGCATTTCATTTACATCGACTAATTTTCCTAATCTATGGTTAACCTGCAGTACTTTAAGAACCGTGGACTCTCCATCACACTCAAACAATGCAATTTTGTTATTAAAAACAGCAACACAATACAAAAAGTTATCGTCGATTGGAAGACGGTCGCGAATTTGTTCACTTGCTTTTATGTAAAATTGCAAGCAATTTTCTAAAATAAGATCGACATCTATTTTAGATAAAATTGTTTTATTTATTTGCTCTTCCAAATATTCTTTGCATTCAAAAACCAAAATCAGTTTCCTCTAAAGGAAGATGATTGACACGATCAGAGAAGTTCACGGTTCTTAAAATATGACCAAACACTTCGGGTTTTAATAAAGCAGGCTTCATAAATTTTTTAACGAACCAAAATAGCAATTCTATTGACGAAAGCTGTAACTCGTGAATAAGAGATTTGCTTGTTTGAAATTTTGCATTATATTTATTAAACATATCAAGTGCATATTCAAGAAAAAAGAGATAAGCTTTCGTCGAAGGATTTTGAAAAATGGAAAGCAAGTTATCTGCAGAACGAACGTTTTCAGATGCCTGTTCCATCAAAAATTTGCCTAATGTGTCCCACATTTCTAAAATTCTCTGAACGCACTTACGCGTGACGCGTTAGCCAATGTGTTTCTGCATATTTCAAAATGCTCAAAGGTTTATCTTCGAAGCACATCTGGAAATCTTGGAAAATTGCTGTTCTTTTTGGACTACTGTTAATAAATGTGGAAATGCCTTTAATAAAATGCTCACAATCTTGAGGAATTATTTCGCAGGCCTCTCTTACTGCTAATGCTGAAGAGTGGCACACACATGGAAGTATTACAAGATTCGGACTCTTTTCCATCAATTTTGTTTTAAAAGAAGAAGTTTTACCTATCATTACAGAGGCATTATCGCAACTAAGACCAATGATCAATCGAAGAGAAATATTCTTTTTTAATAATTCGTTTTCAAAAGATTGAAAGATCTTATTGGCAGAACAATCCGTCGCATTCAAGTGAACCATTTAATTCACATCTGACATATAACGTTTTTGGTTCAACATAACGGACCATTAATGAGAGCCATTTATCGTTTGTTATATCAGATGTTTCATCTTCGTAAATTGAGAATTTATTTTCTCTCAATACTTCACTAATTCGATGTGTTTCTTGACGGCACACGACATTATTAACAATGTGTTTTAATTTTGTTCTTCCCAAAGACATTGCCTGTAGAATATCGGGTTCTTTCGCAATATCTTTCATGAGATTAAGTAAGTCGAATGATATTGAAAATGGCAAATTCTTCTCAACAAAGAAAGTCGCTAATCTTATTTCTGCAACCTTAACTCGTTCATTAAAAATCAAAATTCTCTCCTAAAACGTGTTGAGTCTCAGATTGTCCTGGATTGATTTCTTTAACAGAGGAAGTTGCCAATTCCAAATCACTTCCAAACTCTGGATTTAATTTTTTCATATTATTTAAATGGTACGTGCTCAATGAATGTTTTTTTATTTCTGAAAGGCCACAAACTAATGACGTTTGACAGGCTAAACAGAAAAATTTGTAAGGATCATCAGGAATATCCTTCACCCAAATTCTCCACGAAGAATTATCATCAAACCATTGATATTGGAATCGTTTCCGTCTACCCATCAACTTGAGTCTCTTAGCAGCGGGTTCTTGATCACTCATTTTTAAAAAGGAAATTTTAAAATAAAAGATTTTAAAAACGTAAAAGAAAAAATAAAACGAGATATAAAAGCTTCACAGTATACAATAAATAAAAAAGAAAAAATCAAGAACCACGCGCATCGAGCACCACGCGCAGTACTTTATGACGCAGAAAATTATTTATTAATTGAAACAATTATAAAAAAAATTCAATAGCTTACGGTCCTATATAATTAAAAACTAAACGATTACCGGATAAAGCATGTCAAACGAAAAAAGAAAAAATATATAAATATTGAAAAAGCTGGTAAATAATATATATGGTTACGTTCGCAGTAGCGTCAACGGATAATAAATATACAGAGTGAAAGTCAAAGCCAAAAGTTCTGTATAAATATGAATAATTATCTCTCACGTCAATTTCGACATAAATGTAATTTAAAAGCTTCTATGCATTCTTGCATCTCCAGGATGTTTATTCTCCCAAGTTGGACCAGAAAGTAACGGAGATAAAGTATAAATAAGACATGTCAGAAACTTCTTTTGCTTAAAGATATCTGTAATTAAAAAGGAAGGATAACATGTGGTCATAATTGACGAGAGAGGTACACACGGAGATAGAATATAAGAGTAGTGTTGCTTACATATAGAATGAGTCGATATTGGTGATTTCGCGAAGAGCCCACGCTTGATACACTCGATTATAAAATATGTAATTATAAATTTGATGCGTTAACGAACTGATCTCGTTGACATGTTACGAGACAATAACGTATCTTTCCAAAGTGACAAGGTGAGAAGTCAAAACATGGGCCATGAAAACGTAAATATATTGTCAAATATATTGTCAAATAAGCGCGTTTTTTAAAGTTTCGAAAGTTTATCAATTACTGTAATATAAGTGTCTGGTACATATGATGCATCGCAGTTATTGCAATTTATTTTATATACTACGTTCCTATGGGTATTTTTGGCTTGATATCTTTATGTGCTTTAATATAATTACGCATTTTATTGAGACTAAAATAAGAGATTTTGATATCCAGATCTAGAAAATTTTTTCTAAAATAGATGTCAATCTTATTCGAGAAAATTGCTTGCAATTTTGTGTAAAAGCAAGTGAACTTTGCGACCGTCTTCCAATCGACGATAACTTTTTGTATTGTGTTGCTGTTCGATAACAAAACTGCATTGTTTGAGTGTGATCGAGAGTCCACGGTTCTTAAAGTACTGCAGGTTAATCACAGATTAAGAAAATTAGTTGATGCGAATGAAATGCGAAATAAATGGAAATCATATGATGTCGATCTACCTACAAAAGTCGACAGGTCGAAATTATCCTTCGATGATATGTGGATACAAATCGGATTATATTCTATAGACAATAAAATTCGTTTTCCAAATTTACGATCGCTTTTAAGCGTTGTAAGAGCTCTTCCTCATTTCAACGCTGAAGCTGAACGCGTATTTTCTATAATTCCACGTGCGAAAACGAGAAAAAGAAATAATATGTCCATTGAGACATTAAATGCAATTTGTGTAATGAAATACGCTTTAAGAGCTCATAACAAAACTGCTCGCACTATGGCAGTGACACGTGAGCATCTGGCTCTTATGACGGCAGAAAATTCATATAGAAAATCTCTATCTAATCAGAAAAGCAATTTAACATTATATTTGTACGACGATAAAAAAGAGATGTAATGATATTATGTAATACATGTAATATTATGTAATAATATTATCATAATTTTTTTATCGATTAATAGTGTGTTAATACATATTTTTTCTAAAGACATTGCCCGTAAGAATAACAAAACCAACATTCCAATTTGCTTCAAAAGATGTAATTTTATTTAAAAATAGAATTGTTAATAAGTATTCTTAATTTCTTATATTTATTATTTATATCTTATATTTATATTATATTTATTATTATTTATTATTATTAAATTATTTCTCTCATATGGAAGAATAAAAATTATTCTATTATAATTATTCTCTTGTATCTATATTTTATTTTTATTTATTCTATTATAATAGATATAATTCTATTATATCTATTATATATTGTGGGAATGGATATAAGCGATATTGCAAGCGAAAATTGGACACGAGCGACCGTGCGAGCGACTAGCGTTTTCATGACCGCTTGCTTACCGACGCCGCTGAACGCTACAGTCACGTGACTTCGGCTACACGTACACGCTACATCTGTGGTTAGTAAAATTCTGCGCCGAGTGGTGGGAGTTCCCATTTCCCACGATCTCGTAGCTCGTAGCAGAACAATTTAGAGTACTAGAGGGATGCCGGACAATAAAACATATGTAATCGGTTATAAAAATCGAATGTATTTTTATGTAACAAGGAACAAGGGACCTGTCAAGATTTTTGGCCGCGTTAAGAATAATCCAGAATAATCTGCAATCATGTATAATCTAACAGAAGGAGCATTAGATGTAAGTTTATCGAAAACATATTGTTATCGCGTGATTGCGTGTATTGATTGATAAGTGAATTAATCATTTCAGAAAATCATGAATGGTATAGACGTAAAGAGACCAGTGCTTCAAATATTGGTAAGTACAAGTGATTATACAGAAATGACAGTTTTATAGATTTTGATTTTCAGCTTGTTGTAAAAAAGTACGGATTGAAATTGTTTAAAAAATTCTGAAATGCTACACTCTATCTTGAAAATGTAGTTTTTGTAGAAAGTGATACATAGAGTAAAGTCATGATACAGTTAAACTTCTGTTGTTTTTGTGTGGACATAGATGTAAAAGTATTCTTAATTAGCTTGATTTACAATGAAATCTTAAATGTATTAATTGCAATTTTCAGGGTTATAAGAAAATACCAAGATCCACTAATATGGATGATCGATATAGATTACTTCTATCCGATGGACATGGATTAAACTCATTCACAATATTGATTACCCAGTTAAATAATTTGATAACGAATAATATTTTGACTCAATATACAGTCTGCAAAATATTAAATTATGCCTTAACTTCAATTAACAGTAATGGGATGGAAAGGTATTTAGATCTTTATACATTAAACTGCACAAGCAATTTAATTCAAGAGAGCATAATTTATTTCATTTAATAGACGTGTGATGCTAATACTGGATATTGAGGTGCTAATTCCTGGCAATGAAGTTGGCTACAGAATAGTCAACCCAATTAACACTGATTGCGAATCGCGGCTTGAATATGTAACTACACCTAATACATCTACAGCTACATCTTACCAGACTAGTAACAGTAATAAATTAGTAATATTGTTACTTTGTGTCAATTATTAGGGATGGGATCAAGTTCAATATGTACTTAAAAATCCCAGTCAAATCCAATAATCAAGTTTTACTTTCTAGGATTTGAATAATACTCGTAAGAAATAATATTTCATATATTGTACTGGTGAAGTTATCGAATCTAGAACAATTATATTCGAATTCTAGATTGAGTGCCTGCAAGGTTTGAAATAGTACTTACATATAAGTACTTTTTATCATAAAGAATCGAATCTTTTATAAATAGTACTTGAACTCTTAGATAAAAGAATCTATGATACTTGCTACACATCCATACACGTGCGTGCGCACACACATACACACACACACACATGTATACAATATAAAATTTCTCATAAGTGCTTCTAAAAGATTTGAATATATTTGATCCAGGTTTGAAGTACTTGGAAGTACTGCTCTTGGTTTTCGAGATATTATAGAAAGATCAAACTTATCTCGTCCAGGTTCAAGTCTACTTGAAAATACTATTTTTTTTTCGAAGTAATCATATAGAGTTTAAAACCATACAAACAAATTCGAACTTACTTGTAAGATACTTAATCCCATCACTATCAATTATATTCAGAATCAGTTTTAAATGTATATTTAATGTGATACTTTATCATGATTGAATAAAAAATCTATTTTGTTTGTAATAGATGATACAATCAAAAAGGAAATTTTAAGTCATCAATTAAGTATATCAATTCCAATCTTCTATGAATTATCAATTATACCAATTGCAGCATTAAGTCCTTATTACAATAGGTGAGAAAAATCAATTCTTTATATTTTGAAATACAGAAGATATTAGAAAAAAAAATGTTAATTTATAGGTGGATAATCAAGGCTCGTGTGACAAATAAATCTGCAATCAGAACGTGGAGCAATTCTCGGGGAGAAGGCAAACTGTTCTCCATGGATCTAATCGATGAAAGTGGTGAAATTCGATGTACTGCGTTCAAAAAACAATGTGATATATTTTACGACTTGATAAAAGTATGTATCATCAATGCATCAATGCATTAATGCTTGTGTTACTAAAATCAATGGCAGTTGCGCACATATTTTTTTTCTATAAAAAATTGAATTTAATGTTTTATTTAGGCTGGTAATGTATATTATATTTCGCGATGTACATTAAAAACGGCGAATAAGCAGTTCAGCACATTAAAAAATGATTACGAGATAATAATGACTGATAGTACAGAAATTCTGTCATGTCATGAAAACAGTGATAACATACCAATGCTGCAGTTTGATTTTTGTCCGATAAGCCGAGTGGAAAACAAGGAGAAAAATGATATGATTGGTAATGTGCTCATAAAAGACAATTTCTATTTCAATTAAATCTCCAACATTAGTACAACAGATGATCTTTTTATATTAAAATTTCCGATATGTCCTTAATAACTTTTATGTGATAAAAAGTTATATTAATTGTTAATATCTATATTATTTTTATCTGTTTTAATTTTTTGATTCTTAAAAATATTTAAATATTGATAACTACCTTGTTAAAGTTCAATATATAGTAATAAATAATTACAATAATATGTAACATACAATAATATACAATATATAATAAATATATAATAAATATATATATATACAGGCTGTCCCAAAATCACCGGACACCGTTTCACTGACAAATTCTGTGGAACATTCTAAGACGAAAATTCTTATGCGAAAATGTCGAGGTTATAATAGTTTTTAAATGGGAAGCACTTAAAATTGACCAATAAATCTGCGGAAATTTCGCGCGCTCAGACATGGCACATTGCAAAGCAAGTGAAGGTGCCCTTATACATTGACTCAGTTTTTATATATTGACATAATTCTGCACAACAAGGAAATTACTTTGAAATTTTATCTTATTTATCTGTGATTGTTTAATTTAATATACATAAAGATTAATGCCAGCATTACGGAACATCAAACAATACATATGTCAAATGAAGTGCGTCACAAACTGGCGCATGACTTTTTTTGTATGGTAAGCATATTCAAATTATGTCAATCGATAATTTTATATCAATAAATTTTATGTCAATATCTAAAAACTGAATCAATATATAAGGGCACCTTCACTTGCTTTGCGATGTGCCATGTCTGAGCGCGCGAAATTTCCGCAGACTTATTGGTCAACTTTAAGTGCTTCCCATTTAAAAACAATTATAGCCTCGACATTTTCGCATAAGAGTTTTCGTCTTAGAATGTTCCACAGAATCTGTTAGTGAAACGGTGTCTGGTGATTTTGGGACACCCTGTATATACAATAAATGTATACAATATATAATAAATAATATCAATGCTAAATTTACGAGATAAAATAAGATCAATATAACTGTTGCTTAAGTTGGAAATTATAACATTGTATAAATATGTTATGCTTGCAACAGATGTCTTGGGCGTCGTTACGACGTTTAATGATGTGCAACACATTGTACAGCGAACTACTGGCAGAGAACTTGTCAAGAGAGACGTCAACATCGTAGATGATAGTGGTGCGATGGTACGCACAATTTCTTAACACATCAGATTTTAATATTTTTTTATTATGGACGAATAAAATAAATTTTCTTTTACATATCAGATATGCGTTACATTGTGGGAGAAAGAAGCTGAAGACTTTGATGGTTCTAATAATCCAATTTTAGCTATCAAGGGAGCGCGTGTTGGCGAATTCAATGGCGGAAAAAATTTGTCCCTCATAAATTCATCCGTACTTAAAAAAGATCCAGACTTATCAGAAGCACATAAGTATATATCATGGGCGATATAGCACTTAAATGTATTTTTGAAACTATATTCGCGTCATATGTGTGCCAAAGTTATCGTTGTATAAATTTAAATGTATTTTAAAGATTTTTTAAGAGATGAACACATCATTTTTTTTAATGTGGATTTTTTGAATTGTAATTTCAAGCGCAGAATTATCAAAATTGATTTTGTACTTCCGTGATTTTAGTGTAACATTGATGATATAATTTAGTATAATTTAATATGATTTAAATAGTTTTTAGTATATTGACTAGTATAGTATTTAGTATAGTTTTGTGAAATATGCACCTTAAAAGCATTTACTTTAATCAAAATTTCCCAATCGATTCAGTATACTTCCCAAAGAGATTCAGTATACTTGCTTGGATTTTAATACAGCTTTTGAAGTTCCTCCAAATTAATCTGTTAAAATAAAATTTTTTCGAAATTGGAGAATAATTATTTTATCATATCACGTCATATTTTTATTTGTGTTTTAAGCCTTATTTTTGTCTTTTCTGTAATTTTTAATGTTAATTAATTTTTAAATTATATTTATTTTATATTTATTATATTTTTTATTTTAATTATATTTTATTCATCTAAACTGGCAATCTATTTAATTATTTAAGGATAGTATATTGCTGTGTATATATATATACACAGAAATATATAATTAAAAAATATAATATATAGGAATATATAGTAACCGATAATAACATAATTTTTACATGATAAATTGCATATTACATACATTTATATTTATATAATGCATGTTTCAGATTGCGCAGATGGTACACTGCAACAGGTTATTTGGAAAATGTTAAATCTTTGTCTAGAGCATGTGGAGGCGATTTCAACACGCCATTGTACACTTTCCAGGAAGTGACCGAAGCACGATTGGGAGAAAGATTAGATCTTGCAGATTCATATAAGGTGGTGGCAACTATTAATTTAATTCGCGTGGAAAATTCCATTTATAAGGCATGTCCCATAGATAGTTGCAGAAAGAAGGTGAGTTATGTACGCGAATCGAACATATTTATAAAGCGAAAGTTTGTGACATTTCCAAGATATGTTATATATAATTATATATATATATATATAAATTGAGAATATATACATAAATTACGAGAATGAATTTTAGACGAGAAAAAAGAAAATCCTAAAAAAATAATTTCTTCAAAGAAATAATTTGCATGAACTTTCTCATAATTTTTTTCCTTTATAATATCTTGTGTTTATTATATCTTTTGAATATAATGTGATAAAAGGTTAAAAAACATTTTCTGGTGAAATTATATAGCATATTTAGATGTAAAGTATGAATTTTATTAAACTTGATATTTTCCTCAGTGCCAATATATTGTAACATCTTAACTTATCTTAAATGTAACAATTACATTAGACCTATGTGAATACCATGAATTATTCGATTTCAGTTGATTGACATTCAATCTACCGGAATATTTAGATGCGAGAAGTGTAATAAAGATTATTCGATTTTCACTTATCGTTTGCTGGCAAATGTACGTATTAACTTTATCACATTCTTCTCATTGTTTACCTAAAACAGTGAAGAGAACTAATTTCTGGAATATACAGAGTGTCCCATTTTAATTAATATAATCGAATATTACTGAAACTATGGCTGTAATGAGAAAATTTTTCATACAAAAGTTAAAAGATTTCGAGGGGGGAAAAAGTTGACAATCTTGAATTTTAATTAAGGTCATTTTTCAAGATCATTTCAAGATCAACATTTTTTTAAAATGGAACCACCCTAATTTTTTATATAAATCGAATTCTCGCAATATTTGGCATAAAAAGTTATAAGGGTAGGATGGCCAAAAAGTGAATGTAAGTGAATAGTTTACGAGATATTTCATACTTTAATTTGACACATAATTTGACATAAACTATAAAATATCTCGTAAAATGTTCATTTTTCGATGACCTTATCTCAATACTTTTACAAAATAATAAGAAGAATCAATTGGTATAAAGAAAACACATAGTTGTTTTTAAGAAAAAATATGTAACTACTAGTTGTAAATTAGATACTTTTTCTTAAAAACAACTATGTGTTTTCTTTATACTAATTGATTCCTCTCATTATTTTATGCATAAAAGTATTGAGGTAAGGTCCTCGAGAAATAAACATTTTACGAGATATTTTATAGTTTATGTAAAATTATTTTATAGTTTATGTCAAATTAAAGTATAAAATATCTCATAAACTATTCACTTTTTGGACTTCATTTATTCATCCTATTCTTATAACTGTTTATGTCGAATATTGCAAATAATCAATTTATATAAAAAATTAAGGGGGTTTATTTTAAAAAACGACCCAACTGGCAAAAATAGTCTTTATTATAATGATGTCATAGACGACGTTTCGACCCTTGGTTTAGGTCCTTTTCAAGTCTTAAATAAAATAAAAACATTCAAAAATTAATTAAATTCGGAAGATAGCAAGCAATAATGTAAAAGTGAGATGACAAAAGAAGAAAGGAAAACGAAAAACAGCGCAAACCTTAATTAACACTAACCTTAGATGAAATATTCATATAATAAAAATTAGTGAAAACTCAGCATCAAAATAATAGATGTCAAACAAACGTTCTTGTCAAGAGCAATGATATAACACATACTGAGAAAGAGAGCAATGTTTTAAACGACTTTGATGATGTTATCATAAATAGGGTTCAAATTATCTGTATCTTTTTGTAAGTTGATCGTGTTATGTTTTTTTATGAAAAACATTTCAGCGATTTCTCTCTTTCTCGTATGCCTTTCACAATGTAAGATATTCGGAGATGTCCAATTAAAGTCGTGCATATATTCAGTCTTATGTTTACTAATTACATTATGGTTACTCGTATGCACTTTAATATTATTAATATGTTCTTTGATTCGAGTGTTCAAATGTCTTTTAGTTTGTCCTATGTAAGTGGCGTCACATTTGTTGCAGTCGATCTTGTATACTATTTCAGTTCTGTCCGTTTTAGATAACTTATCTTTACCTCGTTTAATTAATTTGTCAAGTTTTTTCGGTATTGTATAAATTAATTTTAAGCTTGTTTTTTTAATTGTTCTGCTAATATTGTCACTTAAGTTTTTTATGTAAGGTAATAAAATGCATGACAAGATATCAAATGCTTTGCTATTGTTATCAACACTAATAGTCATATTTTTCTGTTCTCTTAAAGTACATAATCTTTTTTGGACGTAGCGATCAATAATTTTCGGAGGAAAACAATTGTTAGATAAGATTTTTTTAACCGTACGTATATTTTCAGAATGAAATCGATCATCAGATAAAAGAAGTGATGAAAGCGTTAAGGTTTGCGCTGTTTTTCGTTTTCCTTTCTTCTTTTGTCATCTCATTCTTACATTATTGCTTGCTATCTTCCGAATTTAATTAATTTTTGAATATGTTTTTATTTTATTTAAGACTTGAAAAGGACCTAAACCAAGGGTCGAAACGTCGTCTATGACATCATTATAATAAAGACTATTTTTGCCAGTTGGGTCGTTTTTTAAAATAAACCCCCTTAATTTTTTATTTTACTGGCGACACGAGTATAAATTCAAGATTATTATATAAAAAAATTAGGGTGGTTCCATTAAAAAAATTAGGTTGACTTTTAAATGACATTGAAAAATAACCTTATTGTTAGTTAAAATTCAAGATTATCAACTTCTTTCCCCCTCGAAACTTTTTAATTTTTGTATGAATTATTTTCTTGTTACATCCATAGTTTCAGATATATTCGATTATATTAATTAAAATGGGACACCCTATACAGGGTGTTTCATTTAACTCTTACACCTCCATTACTTTTACATATACAAAAAATGGTAAAGGAAGAAGTTGTATGAATCAAAGGGGGAAATACGATGGTGAAATTAAAAAGTTGTAATAAGATCATTTTGAATGTTATTTCAAGGTCATCGATTTTTTTTAATGGAATCATATAGTTTTAGATAGATGATGTTTTAACTGATTTCAAAAAGAATTCAACCATGCATAATAACATGAACTTCAGGTTACCTTGTGCTCCAAATTCACGCCATAATGACATGGAATGATCAATAAATCTTAATTATTTATTTTATGTTAATATTTGTGTAATGTATGTATTTATTTTAATAGGTGTTCAAAATGTCCACCATCAACGTCAATACATTGTTGCAAACGTCTGATGAACAAGTGTCTTGCTGTTGCAATTACTTGTGGAGTAATATTTCTCAAAGCAACAGCGAGACACTTGTTCATCAGACGTTTGCAAAAATGTATTGACGTTGATGGTGAACATTTTGAACACCTATTAAAATAAATATACATACATTACACAAATATTAACATAAAATAAATAATTGTTAAGATTTATTGATCCCATGTCATTATGGCGTGAATTTGGAGCACAAGATTACCTGAAAGTCATGTTATTATACATGATTGAATTCCTTTTGAAATCAGTTAAAACATCATCTATCTAAAACCATATGATTC
The DNA here is from genome assembly GCA_949152495.1 of Lasius fuliginosus. Taxonomy (NCBI): domain Eukaryota; kingdom Metazoa; phylum Arthropoda; class Insecta; order Hymenoptera; family Formicidae; genus Lasius; species Lasius fuliginosus. The sequence goes on along the minus strand of OX424452.1, from coordinate 13,550,390 downwards.
CATTTAAAAGAAAATCGATGACCTTGAAATAACATTCAAAATAACCTTATTACGACTTTTTAATTTCACCATCGTGTTTCCCCCTTTGATTCATACAACTTCTTCCTTTATTATTTTTTTGTATATGTAAAAGTAACAAAGTTATTTGAGGTGTAAGAGTTAAATGAAACACCCTGTATATAATTTATTGTAATAATTCTTAGATGAATCTAGCAGACGCGACAGGCAATCGCTGGATAGTTGCCTTCAATGAAAATGCCGAGAAGATATTGGGCATGTCGGCGCAAGAATTGGGGCAATTGAAAGAAAATGACAACGATGCTTATATGCAGAAATTAAACGAGGCGAATTTCAAGAGGTTCATATTCAACTTGAGGGCAAAATCGGAAGTTTTTCAGGTAATCAATTTATAATGTATTTTACTGTATTGGTAAGAGCATTCTTCTACAGTTTTACTTTTTATTAGTCCTTTTTTTCTTTCTTTATTATTATACAAATCAATTGTATTTTAAGCCACGCATATTTTATTTTCTGATAATTTTTACATTTTTCTTTCAGGATGAGATGAGAATGAAACACACTTGCACATCGGTTACGCCACTAAATTATAAAACTCATCTGACATATTTGATGGACAAAGTTTCCAAGCTGGTACATATTGAGAAATTTAAATCTGATTGAGGAAGATTTCATATATTTTGATAAAAGTTATAAGTTTATGTTTAAAACTTATTCATTAATGTGCAATATAATTTAAGTATTATGATTATTTCTATATTCTTTGAGGCAACTTTTCTTTTGTTTGAATCGTGTCTATTAATCGATAAAATATTTTTAATGCAAATGAGAAAATTGAATATAAATTGAATTGTGAAATGATTTGTATTCAAAGAGAGATTGAATTAAAATATTTATATATTGCATTAATAATGTTAATAAATCCAATATTATTTTCAAAAAATTCTTTCCATTTCTTCTCTTTAAAAAAATTTATCTTTGTGCGAATATGGCAATTTGAATTCTCTGTTCAGTGAATCTGAATCTGAGGATACATTTATGTGTAAAATATAATAGTGTATGTTTATACATATATGTAATGAAGTCCATCAATCACCCAAAAAATAATCGTACAATTAAGTGTTGCTTCAATATATATTTTATTGCATAGATATACACTTCTTTCTTACAAAAGTGATGATGTCAGGAAAATGCAATTGGGAATAAAACTTGTACAAACTATAAAATTTAATTTTTTATTATATTACGTTTCAATATCAAAATTGTTATATCTAAGAACGCGCATAATACGATGTGTATTTGTGAAGTATTTATGTATATATATTTTAACATAATTATACAGAATGTTCCATTTAATTAATATTCGAATTAGAATTAATTGGTGTAAAGAAAACACATAGTTGTTTTTAAGAAAAAATATGTAGCTGCTAGTTGCAAATTACATACTTTTTCTTAAAAACAACTATTTTCTTTACACTAATGGATTCCTCTCATTATCTTGTGCATAAAAGTATTAAAAGGTAAAATCATTGAAAACCTTTTAACTCTTGTATGAAATATTTTCTCGTTACAGTCATAGTTTCAGCAATATTCGATTATATTAATTAAAATGGGACACCCTGTATATACACAACCTATCATATATAGATACAGAGAGAAAGCTGAGAGACGTCACGGCCCGGTTTTAGGTGATCCCTGAAAGCGATACGCCCTCTGTGGACATAAAAAACGTGCACATTGGACTACGTAGCCAATGTCCACGAATGTTCTCAATGGTAACTCACAATGTGCACATTTTCGGTTCCGTTCCGTGCTATGTGCACGAAGTGTCGGTAACACGATTTCTGTCTTTTTGTATACAGGGTGTCCGTCAACGTAAGACGCTTACGTATTAAATGAATTTCTAATATAAAGACGTTTTGTGGTGTTATTATTTTTGAAACTGAAATTATAATATAAAAAGCCTTTCATTTTAACGGCTTAAAGTAAAAGTTAAAAATTATTGACGACAATTGACGATTCTTTTGCTGAAAAGAATCGATTCTATA
>OX424452.1:13457786-13548124 GCA_949152495.1 Lasius fuliginosus | reverse complement strand
GTCTCCGCTAAATAGAATTGATAGAATTTGAATCTTTGTTTAATAATTATCGGTGTAATTTTGATTACTGAATGAGATAATGAAAAGTAGAGGTTAGGTTAAGTGGTCTCTTCGATTCACTTCTTTTTTTCAAGTGAGTAAAATGTCAAAAGTTGTCGAAACAAATCCCAAAGAACTGAACGAGGCTGAGGACACGGAAAATTGCAAGAATTGCGGAAAACCATGCGATCCTTATGATAAACCGTCGTTATATTGTAGCGGCGGATGCGACAAAAGAATACATATAGAGTGTTTAGAGAGAGGCAGCGTTCCGGTATCTTTTGTAGGAGATGTTTTCTTCGAACTTAATTGTACCTCTTGCAACCCACTAGGCGAAGAAACGATTGTACGCGATAGAATGCCATGGCTCAATGTCATCATCTTGACACTTTACAATCTGCGTGAAAAATCAAGCGGTATTAGTAAAAGAGGATACTTTCATTGGAAGTCCGATATTAGTACCTTTGTGGACAGAAACTGGGATTATTTGTTCAAAAAGACTGTGTAAGTATTCCGCATCATTGTATCAATTTAAAATACTTGTATCCTTTGTATATGCTTTGTGTGTGAAATATAAATTTAATATTTCAATTTAATTTTATTTATTTTAATATTTTATTTTATTTATAGGAAAAGAAAGAAGAATTGGATCGGCACTATATCTGGTACGCTATCCCATTATAGTGGAATTTTTTTCAAATCTGGTACCAATGAACTAGGGGAGTCTGGATGGTGGAAATTATTAGACAACGATCCACCTGAAATTTTAATCGCTAAAAGTAATATAACTGAAATTACATAGTATATATATATATATATATATATATATGCAATTTGTAGAGAGCATTAATAATAATGTAACATTTATTTTTGCAGATAGCAAAATGTTAATTGATAAAAAAAAACATATTGGTTCAAAACTATCTTCTAAATCATCAAACAGTCCTGCGCCGTCAGATTCCAGCATCTCTATTGGAGAAGACAGCAACTGTAGTGGGGAATTATTCAAAAACAAAAGCTCATTGATATATTCCCATGCGTATGTTCAACCAACAGAGACATTGTCTGATTTTATACTCGAAGAGGATGAGCCAAATGGTACATGATAGATGGCAGAAAACAAAATGCACAAATGCTGGATGTTTTAAGAGAATATTTTGTAGACATGCATTATTTTGCATATATTATATTTACATACATTATATTTTGTAGACATGGATATGGAAGATGATATGATGTTACACGATGAGAACGAGGTTCCGTCCATCTCCGATTTAATACGCGATTGTCAATACGAAAACAATTTTCACTTGGCACAGCTGATGGATAACTGCGACTGGTTGTACAATACTAGTTCTTTATCGCCAAAATATATTGGTGACGAAATTAAAACGATAGAGGAAGAAGAATATGACGAAGATAGTAACAATAGTCCCGTTTCCATACGAGAGCAGCCTCCAGTTTCTTTGTTTAAAGATGCAAAGCGCCGTCAACGACCTTGGTCTAAGTCATTCGCCGCTACTAGTAATTATTTTTTATCAAATCGCATATGCAGTGTAAAATCTATATTTATATCGTATATTTATATTGTGTGTATTCCAGATGATAAAATACCGCGCATGACTTATCAGGAAGAGGTGTATTTACTGCAAAGAATCAATAAGACTGATATCTCGAGAGCGCCGCTCGCTGTTAAAAGATTGTATAGAAAATTAGCGGTGCGAAAAATAAAACGGGAATATCAACTTCCTTTGTTGGACGTTGATCGTTTTGGATCTAAGCCGGGAACATCCGCGATATCGAAAGATAACGGACGAGTGTTGGATCGATTTTTCAACGATGATCTGGGATGCGTTTTTGAACAAAGATTACAGGGTTACAATAAGCCTACATCTGTACATAGTCCATATACAAATAGACTTTTGAAACCGTTTATAAGGCGAGATACTTCTTGCCAACCGCTGTGGTTAAGGATTATGGATGAACTGCGTGCGAAAGCAAATAGAAACAATCCACAATGGAAACCGCCGCTAAGAGCGTCTATCGATTATTCTTACATTAGACCACAACACATTCCTGCGATCAATAGTCTTTGTAGTCAATTCTTTTGGCCCGATATAGATTGTAAGTAGATGATTGATACGCATTTGCTTGCCGAGCGACGTCTACGTTGTATATACATATATCTAAAGTATTATATTTTATTTCAGTGACCGAGTGTTTGCAATATCCAGATTTCACGTGCGTCGTGCTGTACAAAAAATTAGTCGTAGGTTTCGCAATATTGGTACCGTATGTAAGCTACAACGAGTCTTACATCTCATTCTTTTTGACGCGTCCGGAATGGCGGAGATCAGGCATCGGCACATTCATGTTATATCATCTGATACAAACCTGTATGGGACAGGATGTCACGCTACACGTGTCGGTTACCAATCCCGCCTTAATATTATACCAAAAGTTTGGCTTCAAAGTGGAAGAGTTTATTCAAGATTTCTATGACAAATATGTGCCGCCGAATTCGCGAGAGTGCAGACACGCTCTGTTCTTACGTTTAAGCAGATAATCGAATAAAATTTTGTTAATTCACAAAAATTCCTCTCTTGTGTCTATAAAATACACTTTCTCATATTATTCGATTCATTTTCAATATTCTCCCTCTGCGCTCTCGAAATATTGGCGAAAATAAGAGAAGGGATGAAGTTCAATGTACTTAAAAATCCGAATCGAATCCAATAATTAAGTTTCATTTTCTAGGATTCGAATAATACTCATAAGAAATAATATTTCATATATTGTACTTGCAAAGTAATCGAATCTAGAACAGTTATATTCGAATTTTAGATTAAGCATCTGCAAGGTCCGAAATAGTATTTCTAAGTACTTTCTATCATAAGGAATCAAATCTTTTACAAGTAGTACTTGAATTCTAAGATAAAAAAATATATTTATGATAATTGCTACTCATCACACACATGTATATACAATGTAAAAGTTCTCATAAGTACTCATAAAGGATTCGAACATACTTGATCCAGGTTTGAATGTACTTGGAAGTATTGCTCTTGTTTTTCGAGATATTTATAGAGAGTTCGAACCTATCTCCTCCAGATTCGAGACTACTTGAAAGTATTTTTTTTTTTTTTTTCGAAGTAATCAGAGAGTTCGAAACCATGCAAACAAATTCGAACCTACTTATAAGATACTTAATCCCATCGCTAAAATGAGTCACGAGGAGGGAGAGAGAGAAGATGACAGATTTGAAATTCGCGCCAAGCAATGTCGCTTGCTTGACGTCATCGACTACGTCGCGCTGCGGAACTGGCGTCGATTCATTCTCGAAAGTTCCGGAAGCTGCTAGATGGAAAGTTTATATATATATGGACTGCAGGGTTACGCGACAGTTTAGTACGTGACCCAGTAGTATCGAGTGTCATTTGGAGAAGTCGTTTCGCGACTGTTCTTTGTCAAGTTTCGCGAGCGTACGTAGCTTTTGTATTTCAAGTATCTATACGTGTAACGTGCTTGAAGAATACGTCACGAAATAATTATAGTAAGTAGTAAGATACATTCTAAAGGCGTATGAGAAGAGGAAAAGAAGATCGAAGTGTCGATCTGTTACTGCGATTCGTAACCTTGCTTACATTTTTTTACGAAATTTAAACGAAAGAGAAAAAATGTCGCATATATCCTCCGTATGTTTTCGCGCAGATCTCTTCTCGCGATTCTTGTCGATCCCGTGTATATATATATATATATATATATGTATATGTGTGTGTGTGTGTGTGTGTGTGTGTGTGTGTATCGGTCCTAAAAAATATAACGAGGCGACACAGCTCTTAATTCGGGTGGGGTATTTATTTTTGCGTTGCAGCTCGTGAATCGCTTGAAACATTCGTCGTGTATTCGCGGTCATCATTGCCAGAAATAGATATCGGTGATATGTACGTGGGTGTATATTGGAGGCTCCCAATGTGGTTCTCCACCTTTCGAAACTCGACGCAAAAAAATGGCAGAAAATTCGACCGTAAATACTCGCGTCGTATTCGCGGCGATTCTAGTACATTCCTGTATAACCACACAACGCACACGCACGCGCGCCCCACACACACACATACACACACGAATGCTGCGTGTCCGTGGAACATACTCGAAAAAGCACATATCGTTTCTTCTTCGAATCATCGCTACCGATATCCCTTTGACATATCGAGTATTCTGTCGCGTAGAAATATCATGGCGATAATGATAATTAGGCGCTTAATGTTAAAGCATGACAAACATTGGTTATTTTAAGACTGTATTATAACACACACATATACATATATATACATGAAAGCTATGTATTTTGAAAGATATATTAGTTTATTAGAATATAATTGCCAACGTCAAAAATATATAATTTATTAAAAAACCTTAAAACTTTATTATTAATTTTAATTCATAGAGGTCTCTCTTCTCTTTTGTGTCCCAATATTTTTTCTTTTATAAATATTTTTTTAAATACAAATAATCTTAAAATATACTAATGTTTGCCATGTTTTAACATTAAAGTGATTAATGAGCACAATTATTCGATACTGACTTTTTCCTTCAAGATACAAAGGAGATATATTCTAATAAACTAATATACAGGATGTCCTAAAACTATCGTACTTCCTTTTAATGGCAGATTCCTGAGGTTATTTGGAGACGATTTTTCCTCAATGAAAATGTCGAGGGAGGTCATCATTTTTTGCAAGCTTCCAATTTTTGCCATCATATATCTTTGTAACTAAGCTTTAAATTAAAATTCTATTAAATTAAACTCGACCTGAAATTAACTGAAGAATGTAGTTTTGTTAATATTTTAATTCCACAAAGCTTTGTTTGCAAAAAACCCTTCATTTCCAATCACTTATAACTCGAAAATTATTAGTGCTTCGATATTTTCGTTGAGGAAAAATCGTCTCTAAATAACCTGAGGAATCTCCCATTAAAAGGAAGTACGGTAGTTTTAGGACATCCTCTATATATATACTATATAAGAATTAAGAAGAAAAAGAAAATAGAAATGTGCATTAAAAAAATACGTTTGATTTTGATATTGTTTCAGGAACAATAGAAACGAAATAGAAGGAAAATGGGAAAGGATTATTATAAAATACTTGGCATAGCCAAAGGGGCGAGCGATGAGGAAATAAAGAAGGCTTACAGAAAGTTAGCCTTGCGGTATCACCCGGACAAGAACAGGAGCCCCGGTGCCGAGGAGAAGTTCAAGGAAATAGCCGAGGCGTATGAAGTGTTGTCGGATGCGAAGAAGAGGGAGGTCTACGACAAATTCGGCGAGGAGGGTCTCAAGGGAGGCGCCTCTGCTGGCGGAGGCGGAGGAGGTGCCACGTACACCTTCCATGGCGATCCCAGGGCGACCTTCGCCCAATTCTTCGGCTCGGCCAGTCCTTTTCACAATCTGTTCGAATTCGCCGGTAACCGCGGGGGATTCACCTTTCACGAAGACGACATGGACATTGATATGGATCCCTTCGGCCTCGGTATGGGACCACCGCGACAAGGTGGCGCCTTTAGATCGCATTCGTTCAACTTTGCGAGTCCGAATACTGGCAAGGCCGCTGGCAAAGATCGCGCCCAAGATCCGGCCATCGAGCACGATTTGTACATCACCTTGGAAGAGATTCTACGCGGTTGTACAAAGAAGATGAAGATATGTAGACGGGCCATACAGCCGGACGGTAGCGCCAAGAAGGAGGACAAGCTCCTCACTATCAATGTGAAACCAGGCTGGAAAGCTGGTACCAAGATCACTTTTCAGAAGGAGGGCGATCAGTCACCAAGAAGGGAACCGGCGGACATCGTTTTTATCATTAGAGACAAGCCGCATTCGTTATTCAGGAGAGAAGGCAGTGACATTAGGTATACGTGTAAATTGAGCTTGAAGCAAGCTTTATGCGGTACCATCGTCGAAGTTCCTACGTTAACCGGCGAGAAAATACCTTTAAATCTGACGAGGGAAATTATCAAGCCGAATACGGTCAAAAGGTTCCAAGGACACGGTCTACCTTTCCCCAAGGAGCCATCGCGGAAGGGTGATTTGCTCGTGTCGTTTGACATTAAGTTCCCGGAAAATTTGACGCAAAGTGCTAAGGATATATTGTACGACACGCTACCCAATTGAGCTCGAATATAATGATGAATAAAAAAAAAAGTACGATGTAAGGAATATCAGCAATTGGACATCTCTAATCGTCCCGATCGACTAGAGTATATGTCTCGTGTGCGTTCTAGTACATAGAGACGTGTGGGTATCCAGCGACGATGACGACAACAAATACGACAGAACGATCGAGAGCGATTAAATGTCTCCGCGATCTGCTCGTAGAGGCCGAATTAAAAATAATTGTGTTTTATTTTTCTTCGACGCTGCGTCAATGTTTGACAAGTTCGAATTGAGATTCGACGAATTGGCGTCTCTATATATACAGTGGCCTCTATGCGTGTAACGATAGCCCAATTGATCGACTAAAGACGAATATATATTAAATTATAGAATTATTATAGAGAGAGAAATTATTATTATTATTGCTAATATTTGTGTGATCGTCGCGTCTGGATCTTCGTTTCCTCTATTATACATATGTATGCATGCATGAGTGTATGTTTGTGCGTAGAGATGTATGTGTGGTATGTACGAAGGTTGTAAGGCGATGTAAGAACAGTGCAATGTCAGAAACTTGATGCGTTTCATTTAATCAAGATTCGCGTACTCTCAGCAAATAAAGGCGCATACAGACTCGTTGTACACAGACACAATGACGATACGAGAGGATACGCAACAAGTCTGTACACACCTTACATATATAGTGACACGAAAGCATATAGTCGAGTCAATCGAGAACGAAGAATAAAATAATGAAACAAAAGTTTGTGAATATATTGCGCGACGGATCTTGTACATACATTGTTTCCTTTTTTTCGTACGTACACTGTCTAATAGAGGAAAATGTTTGTTTATATTAAGTATTAAGGCGAATTATAATTAGGTCTGATCGTTTAACCGATCGTCTCATTATATAACGTGCTCCTAAGTTTAACAGTTTATTAATTATTTGTATACAAATTAATATGAGAATCATTAAGAGTTATATACGTATTTTTCTTTATTACCTTTGATTCTCCGTCTATCTCCTAGGAAAAGATAAAGGTTCTTAATAAATTCCATCCTTTCGGGACACAGTATCACGTTTTCTATATCGTATATACTTTGTATAATAGCGGGTCTGTTTTTTTTCTCATGTAGAGATATATTAATTCCGTTTAATGTACCATTACCTTATGTGGGGTAGCACGGATTGGGATTGAACCCAAGATCTACCAATTATCAGGCGACCGCTCTATTATCTGTTGAGCTATCCGACTCCCCGTCCCGCTCCTATATAAATATGAATATAACACTCGGGACACTCTTAAAATAGACGGCGAAGTGGGGGAGGAGAGGGATGACGTCATCGTTCCGGTCCTATCTCCCGAGACACTTTCCCATATGGAACGAGAGAGCACGACCATTCTACATCTATTCCCCTCCCCGGAAGCGTGTCAACTAATAACTGCTGATACGTTTTTTCCCTTTTTCTCTCGCCGTTATTAATAAAATAAGCGATTTGGCCGCCTGAGTGGAACACGCTAACCATCCGACGCCAGCCAAACCCAAGAAAAGGAAGAAGAAGATTAATAAGCGATGGAAGAGCTCGCTTCGGATGTGGGTAATTCAATATAATCCTTGTCGATCCACTCATCTTCGCTAGGCGGAGAAGCAATGCCGCGTGACACGGAAGTCAACAACGGCAAACTATCTGGGCCCGATGTCAGATACTTGACGAGTCGGTCGACCAATCCTAGCCGATTTCCCGCATTTTGCGGTCCCAATTCCTCCTCGTACCGATAATCCATCCTCGGCCTCGATTTTTTACTGAACAGAAAATTCTCCGGCAGACAGTGATGCTGACGGCAGAAATAATCTCGGCCCTCCTCATCGGCGTGGCACCACGTTCCATCGGGCAGGTACGGATCCAGACCGAGATCGTTCAGTTCCACGCGTGGCGCGTAATAAGCAGCGATGTCCTTTCGTCGGCAAAATATCGCGCAGGCCATCCACAGTCTGTCAGTCTCGTGATCCGCCTGCAATCCCTTCGCCGCGCCGTCCAATTCCGGCAGCCTTTCGCTGAAGAAGGCGCATCTCAGCGTGGCGAACTCGACGATCGTTCTGCGTTTCTTTCTGCAAAGTTTCTCGTCGTCGCACAAGAGCACATCGTAATACGATCCTTTGCAACTAGTCGCCGTTTTACGATCCCGATTTTCGCAAAATCGTCGTCTAACTCGAGCGCCCTTGGACCGTTGCAAGCAACCGCTGCTGCAGGAATCCTCCCTCCATTTGCTCCAGCTACTTCTCTCGCTGTCAGACGGCTGTTCGAGAACGGGCACGCATTCTCCACCGCGACATTCCCTACCGGGTGCGCAGTGAGTCCCTTGAAAAGGAAAAAAAAGATAAGATAGCTTATAATCGAACGTGGAGCTATAGCTAGTGATGGGATTAAGTATCTTACAAGTAGGTTCGAATTTGTTTGCATGGTTTCGAACTCTCTATGATTACATCAATATTTTCAAGTAGACTCGAATTCGAACGAGATAAGTTCGAACCCTCTAATAAGTATCTTGAAAAACAAGAGCAGTACTTACAAGTACCTTCGAACCTTGATCAAGTATGTTCGAATCTTTTAATTTTGTTTATCTTAGAGTTCGAGTACTACTTGTAAAAGAGATTCGATTCTTTATAAGTATTATTTCGAACCTTGCAGATACTCAATCTAAAATTCGAATATAATTCGAATATACTTCGCAAGTACAATATATGAAATATTATTTCTCATGAATATTATTCGAATTCTAGAAAATGAAACTTAATTATTGGATTCAACTCGGATTTTTATATATATTGAACTTGATCCCATCTCTAGCCATAGCGTATCTGGCATATCCAGCGCGGAAAAAAAGGTGCTTATTATTATTAACCATCCAGCGCCGGTCCCGCGAAGTAATATCCGCTCCTGCGAGGTGTCTCGCATTGCAGGGACTGACAAGCTTCATACAACGTGACGACGCTCGCGTCATTGTCGCGTAGGAGTAATTCGCATTGCCTCTTGGCGGTCCACTCTCTTCCGGGTAGGTCGCGATAACGCGAATAATGGTCGTGCGCAGGCGCGTCCGAGATGTTTCGTGACTCGGGCCAATCTAGGAGACAAGGCTTCGTTCGCGAAAGCGTCTTGGCTATCTCGCGGCTACACTCGGACCACACTGTCTCACCTCGAACACCCCTACTGGGAGACATTATGTATCCGTCCTTCGGACACGCGTTACCGCTCGAGTCGTGATGCATTCCTAAACTTTCAAATGGATCAGGTCATCTCGTCTCCGGGAGTTGGATATCTCCGGGAAAAAAAATCCATATATAATTAAATATATAAATACACACCACCGCATATTCTCTCTCTCTCTCTCTACTCGCTTACATATTCTCTATATTATTTATATAATTATGTACATATTTATATTTGATTATACATGGAGGTTTCTTTTCTCGGGCCCTGGCGGGCCAACTAGATAAACTATAGACAGAAATTAGACATAATCTTGACTTGTTTTAGATAAGTTCTGGACGTCGAACACGTCCACTAGTCTCATTTTTAGACTTCCTTGTCTAATAAAAATAAAATCTGGACGGATTTTGCCCAGTGATGGATAACCTGGACTGAATTTGGCTATAATCTAGAAACACTGTTTTTCGACACCTTCTGACAAAATCTAGACGGACTGCCTATTCAAGAGCTGGACGTTTTATGTTGGTTTCGGACTATATTTGGACGTCTACACGTCAAAAATCTGTCTAGTTATGTCTACTGAATCAAGAATTTGTCCGAGAATACATCTGTAGTATTTGTCAAGTACGTCGAAACCTTATCTAGTTGGCCCGCCAGGGGAACCCTTATTTAGCTCTATCTCTTATCGTTCAAGGATAACTTACTTATGGCCGATTTCGTGAGCGGCGATAAAAACCGAGGTAAAGCCCGCGGACGGATACGGCTTCCCGAGCTGATCCGTGACCCCCAATTCCGCTATCACGCAAGAATAGAGCGGGATGCACAGACCGCCGACGGTGGCTAATCCCATGGTGGCGCCGTTCCTCCTCCCGTTCTCGAGCACGTAAAGATCCAATCCGGTCACGTAGAGACCCAAGTCCCAATGACGCGGATGATCATCTTCCGCGGGATTCCGCGCGTTCGCGTAACGGCAAAACGAATCCAACAGGCCGCCTCTCTCGCCGCCGAAGTGCGGCAAGTCCAGCGGCTGCCTCTGAATAACATCCAGGCGTATCAACGAGATGTCGATCGAGACGCCGAGACTCGGATGATGATACAACGCTTGGATGCCGTTCACGTACGCCAACAGCATATCGCGAATCTTTTCGTCGTCCCCATCCAGAAAGGGCGAGAACAAACGGTACGCCGCTTCGTCGAAGAAGACGGCCAGCTCTAACGTCAATCGGTCTTTCGAAGTGGCTCGTGCTCGCTTCGGAATCTCGAGACTTGGAGTTCGGATGGGTGAGCGTTTGACTACATGAGGTTCGCCGAGAAGATCGGCTTCTTCATCCTTAATATAACGATCGTCGACGAGTAAGGGTGAAGACTCGAAGCCGTTTCGTAATGGCGTAATCTCCAACGTAACGTTCTCCAGAAAGATGAGCCCGTGCTACTTCCAACAGAGATACGTTCGTCTTTTATATTCTGTACGCATTTTCTTAGACATATATGCGAAATGGACAGAAAAAGAGAAAGAGAGAGAGAGAGAGAGAGTGGACGAATAAAACTTTTAAAAGAATAAAACTTTTTTCTTTCTAAAAATACTATATACCGACCAATCCATGCCTTTGGCAGAAACTTATGGCCGCGGAGCCGATATGATCTTCGTGAAGATAATAGCAAGGATCTGGTGTATTTAATTGCGACAACTCTTCGGTGACGCCTCTAGCATTATGTTTCCATACTTGAAACTCGGACGATACAATTTTGTCGTTTCTACGAAGGCTCAGCTGGATCAATTGCCCGAATACTTCAAAAGTTAACGGAATCTGCATAAATCGGATATATAATATATGTATATTAAAGCTATTTTTTCCTTGATAATTCTCGATATCTGCCTGGGAAAAAAAAGTCCATATATAATCAAATAGAAATATATATAATTATAATTATATATAAATAATTATAATTATATATATATATATATATATATATATATATATATATATATAATTATATGTGTATAATACTTATATATATTATAATTATATATAATTATATAATAAATAATTAGAATAATTTTTACAGTTTTTCTTAGAAAAAGCGAAATTTGAAAAAATGAGAAAAAAAATTGTCTATATATAATCATGTCTATATATAAATTTATATATGAGGTAATTTTTTCTCACTTCTTCAAATTTTACTTTTTCTTTGCGAAAATAATTTTTCTAATTATTTTTCAATTATTTTTCTTATTATTTTTCCTACATACGCACGGACAAAGATTATACGGATTAAGAAAAAAAAACATGGACATATTTTATATATAATTATATATATATATTTATATTTGATTATAGGTTTGTCGTGTTGCGGAATCTCCAAAATTTTTTGCACTTAAAACGAAACAAATATATATTCTGGCATTGAGAGAGAGAAAAAGCGAAGACTCTGCGAGTACAAAAAGTGCAAGCAACACGGACTTTTTTCCCGGGTGGATTTTGAATAGTAAAAAAATATTAATATTATCGCATAATAAGAATACATTCTATACGTACCTCCGATGCACCTTTCGAGTCCCATATCGGTAGCAGTATCACTTCGGTGTCTCGCGTATTATGGGCGTACGCTTCGTTTAATAAAATCACTAACATCAATCTTAGCACGGAGGACAGCATGCTCTTTACCGCGTGCTGCTTCAAGTTCAAGAGTAGTTGAAAGATTATAATATCAACGTCTCTTTATATATTTTTGAATACCTACATATACACACACATATACGTATTATTTATATATATATATATATATATATATATATATATATATATATATATAACCCGCATATTCTTTTATCATTTCGAAAATTCGCGTACAAAATGCATGCTGGCACCTGTATTCAAAAACATCCGTGATGTTATTGACATTTCTATATGCACATAATTTTTGCTATATATATTTATATAATTTTGAACCGTAATTATATAATTTGTGATTTACCTATATTACCTGCGCGGTGTAATTTTCCGATTTAATTTCCAGTGAAAAACTGATTTATCGCTGATATGTGTAGCGCGTTACAGGCAACAATAGTTGCACACTTTGCCTTTAATTGACAATTTGATTTTTTAGATTCTACAATCAATCTCCAAATTCGTCATTTTATTGTACATCGATAAACCGTACTTCGTTTCGCAAATTTGCCAGAGTAAAGGAAGTAACAATAATTATGTTAATAATCAGAGAGAAAGAGAGAGGGAGAGAGAGAAAGAGAGCAATATCGTTTGATATATAACGTTACCCCATAAATAAGAAAACCGCTAGAAAACCGTTAAATGCGGGAAGGTAGAAATGAAAGAGAAAAACCGTTATACTTGTTTTACAAATAGTAATAGTATTAAAATATCTCAATAAAAACAATAAATAATAATTGTGATCAATAATAAAATTAATTCATAGAAGTTTCGGCAGTGTGTCTAGCATGCTTGGCAATGCTCGTTATAACTACAAATATATAATGACATATATAGAGGGGGGGATATATATTAAATAATACGATACTATAATTTCTCACAGTCTAACACGTGTGATGACTCTTCCATATATATATATATATATATATATATATATATATACACACACACACCATGCATATATATATGTATATATGTTATATATACATATATATATATATATATACATGCATATATATATATGTATATATGTTATATATATATATACTATGTGTATATAGATCAGGATAATGCGGCAACGTAAGAAAAAAAGGACCTTTATACATATAATGTCGCATCGTATTTTTAAAGCGTCTTGAAGTACTACTACTTGATGTTTATTTGACGTTTACTCGACTTTTCATTTTGGAGCACCGAAAAAAGATATTGAGCACGATGCCCAATACGGGTGCATCACTTGAAACTTTTGTAAACCGACTCGCCAACTCTGCCATTCTCTGTATTCTTTGGATATTCCGCACGTACAATGATGTATATGTAGATGTGTACCGAAAAAACAGATTCACACTTTCAACT
This sequence comes from Lasius fuliginosus, assembly GCA_949152495.1. NCBI lineage: Eukaryota > Metazoa > Arthropoda > Insecta > Hymenoptera > Formicidae > Lasius > Lasius fuliginosus. The sequence continues at coordinate 13,534,692 of OX424452.1, read as the reverse complement.
TCCCGCTTTAAAATACAATTGTATTTTAAGTGACTATTTTTTTTTGCGGTCCGTTGCCACAATTCTCTATGAACCACAGTGAACACTTAGGTATACATCTTCCAGAGACGGTGGAAGATATAGCCGCATGTAAAATTTGCAGCAAATATTTGCTACGAACACACAAAGGTTTTTTTGCTGGCTTGTTTTTTTTTCTCTTTTTTTTCTTTCCAATGCCACGTGCTCCTTCTATCAGTCTACCGTAAAACGCCTGATACATATAATCATACATACAACATACACACACACACACGCGCGCGCGCGTGTACACACACAGGTACATACATTATAATACAACATACATACATTATATGATCGCTTCTATATAACATATTTCTCTAAAGTACCTAACATGTCCTAATCATGCCATGTATATGCATCTATGTGTGTGTGTGTGTGTGTGTGTGTGTGTGTGTGTGAATTTTTGTGTATACAGGCGTAGATTACGAGACATTTTGCATCTATAGACACGGCATACCAATCTCGATAATATTGTGTAATCGTGTTAAAAAAGATTAAATCGGTGAGATAATTATTCGCAAAGCCTTACAAAAGATCTGATTACTAATAATGATAATGATAATAAGTTAAAATGCTACGTCAATGAGTAATATTTGATAAACCTTCTTTCGAAGTCTGTAAATTCCTCCGATATATACAGGTAGTTGCTAATAGCCTTATACAATTTCAATCCGCATAAACTTGAATTGATGAATCCGTCATCTTAATTAATTAGTCTCGTAACTATATTCCTTGTAATACAAATGTATTTTACGCTAAGTAAACCACAAGCGTGTTCATCAGGATTGATTTTGTTCAGAAACGCTCGCATAGACGTAATTCGTTTCTTTCGTTCCATTAATTTTTTATCAAATGAGATAAAACGATACCAATGATAGGTTCCCTTGTATGTATTGTACTTCGCGATTAAACATGCCGTTATTACACTATACAAGAGAGCTATTAATAACGAAAAAAAGGTAAAAAAAATCTGATTAATATGTAATCATTTTAAAAACAAAAAAAAGAAAAACTTTTCTCTCGTTTCACCTACACCTTCGGAGAAGCAATGGAAACTTTTTCATCGATCACATAGAAAATTATCTTTTGCATATAGATGGAGTTAAGATTGCTCGTCATTCGAGGGCCATTGCCCGGAATGATTCCAATCCCAATCTTTGCCCTTGGGACGAAATTTGCTAGTGCTTGCAGAATTATTCCAATCGCGATGAAAGAACTTCTTTTTAAAGTGATGTCGCTCGGGGTCTGGTTGTCGTTGATATTTTAAAGGTACTGAAGAGGACGCGCCGCTCGGAGGATTACCGCTGGATGGATTCGCAGGACGAGGACTGGTCGGGGACGGGGTTCTTGGTGGTCCTAACGCTTCGTCGGGTGAAGGTACTACAGGCGGCGGTCCCGTCACTGCGCTATCCGAACCCAGTCCACTATCGGGACTTGTGTTTACTCCTTCCGTTGATCGTCTACGTTTATCCAATTCTGTGGAGGCAAAGGCGACCAAGCGATCGAATCCTGAGCTGATACGATCCTGCCAATCAGCTTCTCCATCTGCAAAATAAATCTCAATCAGTCATAGTGACATGTCATATCAATGAAGCATTGAACAAGCTATGTGACACCAAATTTTCATAAAAATAAGCCAATAACCTGGTACAATAGTACGATGTAAATTGTGATTATTTTTTTATCGTTATATATCTTTGTCATCAACTCCTAATAATTTTTTTATAAAAAAAATATATGTATCCTACAAGATAAAAGTTACTTAAAAATCAAAAGTTTATATTTATATATACATTACTTATTAGTAAGCAATATATACAACATGAATGTGCATACTGTATAAAGATTTGGAGAAAAAAGCAAGTTTAAAGCACTAAACAAGCTGTACTAACTTTCTATTTAATGTGCAAAACAAAGTACACATGGAAATTAAAGTCAGTTTAATTTCAATTTGATTTTTTATCGAATCGTATAGGTGTACTGTGTATATATAAACTTAAAAAGTAAAACAAATTCCTTAGCCGTGATTGCTATATTATTGTAAATATAGAATGTATCATATGAAATACAGGCATTTAAAAAAAAACTAGGTTGACTTTCAAATTACCTTGAGAAATGATCTTAAATTAAAATTCAAGATTATCAAATTTTTTTCCCTCTCAAAACCTTTTAACTTTTGTATGAAATACAAATGCGCGAATGAAGATATACTAATGTTAATACAATAAATGTATGTTGTACCAATTGATCAGCAAATTGAGATAGTTGCATTGGAAGTTGAACGCGATACTAGAGCAAGATAAATAGAAATATTTCTAAATTTTCGCATGCAACATGCACTAAAAATACACAGCCCACCGATTAGAATATTCTTGTTCAAACTCTAACTCTCAACATGCGTCTATGTACATATGATTCATCCATGAAGTTTCGAATTTGTATCCTTGCGCGAGTCTGTGGCTTATTTTCATGGAAACTGATTTCTAAACTATAGTAATGCCTTTTGTGTCTCTTCCAAATAAAAAGAATATAAACGCTGCTTTCTCTCTTGTACGCACGCATAAGGCAAGGAGAGAAGATAAATAAATATAAACTTGTTATATATAATTTACGAAATGATTAGAGAATCGAATAAAACAAAATTAATTTTGACCCCCGTGGGACAACTCACCGGCGTACAACGTACCGACGAACCAACCCACAGGCAGCCGTATTTTTTCATTTCTCCCTTCTCTGTGATCTGTGCGTGTGTCTCAATCTCTAATAAAACAAGCCTCAGGGATTTTGAGATTGAGTATGTGACAGAGAGAACTAACCGATAAACAGCTACAGTGCATCTAACAAATACAGCAAACAATAAAAATAAATATAAATAAAAATCAAAACACCAGCTCCATAAGATAAAGCTAAACCATTAGTGCATGTGTAAATACGTGGAGAGATGCATAGAAAAAAAAACTAATATAATAGTATCTAGAAAAATATCTAAGCAAGGTGGCGTCTAGTGGCATTATATAGCGCGAAGATTTTATATATTTTTGTCAACAGTGCCATTCTACGTTCTCTACGTTCCTTATGTATGGATAAGAATAATAAGATAATGAAACAGATGCAGCTGTACATATCCTTGCATAAGAAAACTGTACAAGGAGAGATATTCTCGCTAATCGGATCAAATTGACAATTAAGATAATGTTACAATATATACAGGATCCCATTTTAATTAATATAGTCGAATATTGCTGAAACTATGGCTGTAACGAGAAAATATTTCATACAAAAAGTTAAAATATGTAGCTGCTAGTTGCAAATTACATATTTTTTCTTAAAAACAACTATGTGTTTTCTTTACACCAATTGATTCCTCTCATTATTTTGTGCATAAAAGTATCGAGGTAAGATCATCGAAAAATGAATATTTTACGAGATACATATTTTATAGTTTATGTAAAATTATGTCACATTAAAGTACAAAATATCTCAAACTATCCTCTTTTTGGCCATCCTACTCTTATAACTTTTCATGCCAAATATTACGAAGAATCGATTTATATAAAAAATTAGGGTAGTTCTATTTTTAGAAAACTAGGTTGACCTTCAAATGACCTTGAAAAATGACCTTAAGTTAAAATTTAAGATTATCAACTTTTTTCCCCCTCAAAACCTTTTAACTTTTGTATGAAATATTTTCTTGTTACAGGCATTTTCTAGTTTCAGCAATATTCGATTATATTAATTAAAATGAGACACCCTGTATATTCAAGATAGTCGTTAACAACTTGAATTTATATGATAAATATGTTTGCCAAATCGCATATCCGAAAGTATACATACATATTTCCACACAAATTGAAGAATTATTCGAGAATTTTATAGCTCGCTTCACGTATTACGATAAATCTTCCATAGCTATTGTACCGAAGCATACTTAATTGGAGTACAGATTCATTCCACAAGCATATACTAGTTTCATACTAATAATCCAACGGGACGGTTCCAAAGCGTCCTGAAAGCGTTAGATCGTTCCTGCTTACCGTCATCCCCAACATTTCGTTGCCTCTGCGTCGTCATCTGAGGTTCGTCGACTAGCGGCGTCGACGTATTAGAATGCGGTTCCACGAGAGGACTCAGAGGCGCCCCGCTTGTGCTTACCGATGATACAACCGCTTCCGTTTTTATGGACATTGACGTTTGCGACTGGCAAATTGCTGTATTTGCACTTATCGTACTTGCGTTGCCGCTGTTACTATTACTGTTCGTTGCGTATCGTGGATATGGCTGAAATCTACGAATGCAGCAAATGCGATATACTATGCTCGATCAATTTCTCTTAGCCGCGATATCAACACCGTTTTGAAATATTATTACCTTCTATTGCTGGACAGGGTCGGCTCGGTTTTGCCGTTATTATTATGATTCATTATTCGGGCATGTAACGATGCTGCGAGGCCTTCTACAGGCGATAATTCCCCTCCATTTGACGTACTTTGGGACGACGAATGTAGAGGTGGTGGTGCCGAGTGGGATTGCGTGAGCGATTGAGCGGGATTATCCGAAAAATAGGATTCGTGATAAGGCTTAATGTCTGCTCGCGGCAACTGGACCGGTGTATATCTGGATGGAAGCGATACATTTGCAAAGTAGTAGTTTGTATCAATGGATCGCATGAAATAACTATATGAAATCAAGATATAAATAATACCTTTGCGGCTGCGTTGGAGTAAAAAGTACGGACGATCTTGAACTAGTTGTGGGCGTGGAAGTGGAAGCTCCCGAAGAGGTAGGCACATAACTAGCTACATGTGCCAAAGTCGACAAACCGGCGTCCCCTTCGGCGCTCGCTGGTCTACTAATGGGCGAGTATACAGTTTCCGGTCTTATTATCGCGCTCATATCAACGGTGGCGTTTATTATAGACTGATTGGATATCTCCAGAGTCCTCTCTATCTCTCCATTCATGAGTTCACCGACCGTAGAGACGAGTAGTCCACTTCCACCAGTTACAAGTCGATTGTCGTGACTCGATGATTGTCTAGACTCGACCGTCGTCCTGTCGGACGATGTTGAATGAGATGACGAGATGCGTTCTTGCGAGAGATGACGGCGAAGCGCTAGCTTCGCAGGTGAAACCTGCAATACCATAATCTGTTGATAAAATATCGCTGGGAATGCGGGATCACACGAGTGCCAGGCGCGCATTTAAGGACAAAAAAAAAGAATCGACATCGATCAATACACTTACTTGAGTATAATCCGGAGTAGAAACACTTTGCGGCAATGGAACGCGCTTTCTATCGGATTCAGATTGACTTTGCAATTGCACTTGCAGCTGCATCTGTTGTTGCTTAGTCCTATTCTGTTGATCCTCGTTCAACACACTCGTGATGATACTTTTCAATCTGTCCTCAAAATTGGCGACTCTGGGTGGTTCTTGAGTCCTATTCGATACGTCTTTATTGGCCGTCTGCGGCGATTGCGTGGACGAATTAGCGGATGATGCACTAGAAAAACTGAGAGACGCCTGCGGCAGTCTAGTTCTGGAATTGTTGCCATTTGTACTCTGCCTATGTGGGATACGGCCCGCCTCTATCTGCCTTCCGGTTTCCAAAATCTTTTGCGCCAATATTTCTGGATTATTCTCCTGTATCTTTCCTATATCCGGCACGTCGGGCCATTCCTGCGATCTCGAACGGCCTTCCCTACTTTTTCGCGTTGTTCCATTCTTACCACCCTGCTGTTGATGATGTAAATTTTGCGAGTGTTTACTTCCTACCATGTCCCTCTGTTGCTGAGCAATTACAGCTACTTGCTTCTCGCTACTTGTCCTCTCCAATACATTTAATTCATGCTCTAGTTTCGAGACCTGTTGTGGAAAGAAATAAATCTATTTTATATAATGCACCTAACATCTAAAAAAAAAAAAAGACTGGAAAGATGCAAAACTATATAATTGGATAGATTAAAAGTCAATTAATAAATGCTTAAATAACAAAATACACACGAAAATGTAAGACAATATAATTATATAGATTAGAAGTCAATTAATAAATGACAAGATACACACTTGAGAATGTAATCGTTTACGCTGGGAAAGAGTGGCGGAAATTTCTTTTAATATGTAATCCTGAGTAAGCGATTGAGGTGGATTTGTCATGCCGTTCATGCTTCCGTGACCATTATATTTGTCCTGCAACTCCTGATGTCTAAGCGCCACTAGTCTGCTTTGCTCAGTTTCCATAGACGCCACTTGTGCTTGCAATTTGCTCGCCTTAGCTTGTAGCTGTTTATGTCTTAGAACTATTTCCTTGGCTTTTGCTAGCAGATCCCCAGGTGATGTAGCATTGATACCTAATTCAGTCATTCTCGCCTTCAAGAGAGCTACACTATCGTCTATGAGTACTTTAATTTGCTTCTCCAATTGCGCCGCTCTCGACTGAAGCTTGGAGTTCCTTTCTCTCTCTTTCGCGATATCCGTATTAACAGATACTTTGTAGGTGGGCGTTCTCATTGATTCTAACATAAGCATGAATTGGTCCCTGCGACGAATATACATGTTTTCGGTCATCAAATTAGTAGAAAAAAAGGATATGTATATATACAGGGTGTCCTATTTTCAAAAATATGCTTAAATATATAAAAAAAAACATCACGTTTTAGAAAACAATATTTCGAAAGTTGTTTTAAGAGAGAAAGAAGTTGAGATAATGTTGAATTTTAACTAAGGTCATTTTTCAAAGTTATTTGAAAAGCAACCTAGTTTTTTTAAATGGAACCACCCTAATTTCATATATATAATATACATTTTATTATATTATATATTATATAATTATATATATATACATATAACACAATTACCTATACAAGTCCAAAAGTATTTGTAGAGCGTAAGGAGTCGCGGACGGAGCGGATGGTATACTGAGTTCCTCATGCACTGAGGTGGAATGCGACTGTAAAGAAAGTGACAATGAAGACAATTGTTGATCTACACAACCAGGAGCAGGTGGAGGTTTTTTCCCAAGAGCTTGAGGTGATGTACTGAGCAAAGTTTGACTGTGTAACAGGTCTAATCCGGATATATTGATCGTCTTCTTAGGCTTGGCTCTCTTAACGCCCCTTCCTCTCTGTCTACCTCTAGCTGGAGCTCTCGTAATGCCGTTGGTAGTTTTTCTATTGAATTTCCTCCGTATTTTGTTTGGTTGTCGACGACTCTTGATAGCATTCTCATCTAGGTCAGAATCACTATTTGTTCCTTGCTGTTCCGAATGATTCGGACTATCCAATTGCCTTGAAAGGTCTCTTTTGGCTCTATCACCTCTTTCATTCCTATTAGAAACCTTACTACTATTGCTGGCAGTGTTGCTTATCACAGAATCAGAGTTTTCATCTAAGCCACCTTGTTTATTGTTTTTCAAGCGGTGGAAATAACGTTCTAATTTAGTTCGATCAATTACGTGCAAATAATACGACACCGGCTTACCAGTCCAAGAGACGGAACCCTTTAATGGCGACATCTCTGAGACATGCATTATCGTGCCGATATCTGTTAAGCAGATAAAAATTGCAAGAAATAAAAATTATGAAAGAAATATTTGTATTAATATAAGCGAGTATATATACACATATATATTACCACTCAGATTTCTATCCGTTATTCGAAAATTTAACGGACAAAACGACTTTGAGGACACTATACGCGCGCCATCTCGTAAATCGGCGAAGCGTTCTTTTAATTGATGATCAACTGTTGGGCCAAACGCAAAATTATTAACAAACACTATAGTAGCTCCAGTAATACTTTCACGATGTTCATCCGCTAAAAAATCTCCCTTCACCAAACGATATTCCCCGCATCGTTTTCCGTACCAATTCAACCATTTTCGGAAGTTTATTTCCATGCTCTATAATGATATAATAATTCATTTATTAAGATGCAATACAATATTGAAATCATGTGAGCACTAGCGGATCGGGGGGGGGGGGGGGAAGCCCTCCCTTCTAAATTAAAAAAAGTAGTGTTTTAGTAAAAAAGTATTTCAGGTGAAGTGGCTAAAAAGAACTCGAGGACAATCATTTAAATAAGGAGGAAAAAAAAAAAAAATTAAAAAAAAATATAAAAAATTTAAAAAAAGGGTAAAAATAGGAACAGAAGTTTCACCATGTTGTTGATCCTGGAGTAAAAGCTAAGCGTGATACCAAGAAAAAACCAAATAGTTTTGCCGAAATCCCTCCCATTATCGACGTTAGGATCTGCTAGTGCATGTGAATATTGTAATTTTATGAATGAATATGTTCATTTATATAATTATAACCAATGATTAAGTTATAATTATCAACTCAATTACTTGTATTATACCTGCGCATATGTCGATGGTACATCGGCCCTTTCTACACCAATACAAATTTTGCATAAAGTTGCAGCTGCCATCTGGAGAACTACTTGACCGACTCCAGAACCTAAATCAACAAAGACATCGTCCTCCGTCACATCAATCTGATCAATCATCTGACATACAAGCTCGTAACTCGTTTCGCCGTAGACTTCCGGTGAGAAGGGTTCATATTGATTTAACTTATCTGGCTCAACAACGGCTTGATTATAAGTTTGCTGAAGTATGTGACGAAGTAAACCTCTACTAGGTCTCTTATTTAGCCTCTGGGATGGTAGGCTGGTACCTTTCTCCTGTAGATATTCCCAATAGTGACATATAATCATAACATTTGTTTCCCAACAGTTACGTAATCGTAACATTTGTATATATATTGATCATATTTAATGTATTTTCATACAATGTTGTATGATGAAATACACGTACCAATTGTACTAAACTATCAATCGCTCTGTTGAATCTGTCGCACAAGCTTTTCATACTTTCGTAATCTCTCGGATCATAGTTACAAAGGATATTATTCTCCAAGGGTAATTTCAAATCTGGCAAATCTTCACAAACCCATCGCATAGTTTCGATAACGTCCAGTGCTCCGTCGTGACGATCCTATAATATATACATATAGCATATAATAAAAACATAATACACATAGGCTAATAAAATAATAATATAGGTATAGAGAGTCCTTAAAAGTGACAAAAAAAAGAAGAAAAAAAGATTAATATTAAAACAATAAATAAGAATGATTAAATGGCTAGAATGAGTGAGCAAGGTCTTAATTAAAATCGATTATAATTCGACTTCATTCTTTACCCTTGATCAGACTCTGTAATGTCTTATATAGCTTCTTTTTTTTCTTAAATAATCTACTCACAGATCCCGATCCCGAGGTGAGAGGCCACTGATACACGATCGGTTCCGCTCCTGCTGGCGAGTGTAGGCGCAACTCCATTTTACCAACGACTCCTTTTCCTCGTGAAAACGTGAAAGGAGAACGTAGGCGCGCACGCACGCACGCACGCACGCACGCACGCACGCACGCACGTTTGCACGTACGTACGTACGCACGCACGCGGGGCGCGCTCTGCCCGTTCCGCTAGGATCCGATGGGATCCGCTGGATCCGCCCCCTCAGGGTGGCGCGATGTAATCACGCGGCGACGCCAAGAAAGAGAGGAAAACGTCAAGTGTTGCCGATGCCGTCGATCGGGATTAAGAGGCAACGGCGAGGCAGTGCTAACGTAAGCGGTTAACGGGCGGTCCGATCGATCCTCTCTCGTCTCTCGCACCGAGACACAATCACCGCGTGGACGATGCTCGCGGACCCCCCCCCGCAACTACTTCCTCCACGAACATGAAGAAGACATCCGTGAGCCCAGCGAATCTTCTACGAGGGTTATCCAGCTTCGCGCGGCGTACATACGATCGAGGGGGGAGGGTACTGCGGATGGTACGCGACGAGGATCGAGCCACCACCGAGAAGCCACCAGGAACGTGCAGTTCGAATCTACGGAAAAACACACGCTAAAAAACACGATGGGCTATTGTGTTGCAGGCGTAACACGTCCGCGGGGGGGTGAGGGAGAGCGGGATGACGACATCAAAACATGGCGAACATGGCGTCATGCGCCTCTTCCATCTGCCGTGCATGCTCGCGCGGCAGCACATCCGGTCCGAGCATTCTCCCCTTGCTTATGTATGACATAAATACATGCATCCATCCATACATCCATACATACATACATACATGCATATACTTCATCATGCATGCATGCATGCATGCATGCATGCATGCATGCATACATACATACATACATACATACATACATCCATCATACACATATCCATCATACATGCATCATACATACATTATACATATATAATAATCATACATACCAGATCATGCATCATACATATCATACATCATACATACATACATATACATACATACATATGTAGTACACACGGCGTCATAAATGCCTTCCCATCTGAAGATAGCCGCGTCTAGTGCGTCTCGATTGGACGCAACCACTCACAGCAACCGATGCATAGGGTTTTTTAAGCACCGGTCAAAAAACCCCATGCATCGATCGCTGTGAGTGGTGCGTTCAATCGGGACGCGTCCGAGTCAAATAAATAGCTAGACACATCGCGTCTAGTTATATGTTGTTCAACAACGTTGCCGGTTCCTTCCAAGAATCTGAGTTGGGTTATCATCCGTCATCCGTCATTACCAGGTTATTACTAAATGTCGTTCAACGTTTTGCAATGTGTTTTTAAGTATCTTTACTGTAATCTCTTTGTAAATACATATACTCCATAATTAGATAATATATAAACGTAGTCATGACGGAGCAATGGAAACTAGATCATCGCGACAAAAAGAGAATCAGGGAAGTGAAAAAGAAAGCTCGGCCAGGTAAAGAAAATGGAACTTGCGATTTATAACCTACATCGTAAAAGCGGCAAGGTCGATATTCACCTTCCTTCGGCTTTCTCGTCCTTTCTCATTTATTTGTCACACGCAGCTTTAAATACGAGCTTGGTGTATAAATAAAAAAATTATATCGTTCGCTGACTCTCTCCCATATGATTGTTCCGAGGAAAAGCGAGAGAGCGAGAGAGAGAGAGAGAGAGCGAGAGCTATCGAGTACTAACTCCTCTCTCCCTCTTTCTTCCCCAAAGACCTTGAATGACGATGATGTAATTCGGTTTCCCAATAGTTAATCCACTTACCGTTTCCAGTCATTCGCTAATTTAATTCAATACATCTCTAATATGATCCATGTAAATATTTGTTGATGTTTATATTTTTGTAACATTAGGTCTGTTCTTTATAGCTGAACTAGGCTGAACTGGCTGCACTAGTTCAGAGTTTATCTTTTTCCTTCCAATGTGGAGTAAGAAAGATAAACCTGAACTAGTACAGCCAGTTCAGCTATAAAGAACAGACCTATTATACAACTCAAAAGAAAGCTACTTTAAATGACAATTACGAGGGATGTTGATTAAAACTGTTAAAGGTTCATTAATATTTTTAGAGCTTGCCGATAAAACCGCATGGACCCAGCACAACTATAATAAGAATTTTCAAAAATTTTTGGAATTTGAGGACAATGCTGAACGAATTGATGAATCCGGCGTGATTACGGAAGATTTTGTAGAAAGGTATGAGAAACCTTACAAGCCTGTGATAATACGAGGTGTTCAAAATGGCTGGAGAGCCCAGCACAAGTGGACTGTAGAGGTTGGTTCTCTTATCATGATTTTAATATACAAGGTGTCCTAAAACTACCATACTTCCTTTTAATGGGAGATTCCTGAGGTTATTTGGAGACGATTTTTCTTCAACGAAAATGTCGAGGCACCAATAATTTTCAAGTTATAAGTGATTGAAAATAAAGGGCTTTTTGCAAACTAAGCTTTATGGAATTAAAATATTAACAAAACTACATAGTTAATTTCAAGTCGAGTTTAATTTAATAGAATTTTAATTTAAAGCTTAGTTACAAAGATATATGATGGCAAAAATTGGGAGCTTGCAGAAAATGATGATTTCCCTCGACATTTTCGTTAAGGAAAAATCGTCTCCAAATAACCTCAGGAATCTGCCATTAAAAGGAAGTACGGTAGTTTTAGGACACCCTGTATAAACTTGGTACATATTAATATACGCACTGGACGTCACTAATAAAATTTATTATACAAAGTTCTCTACAATATTCTCAATTTCTAGATTCTATTCTTATGTGATTTCAGAAGTTAGCAAAGAAATATCGGAATCAAAAGTTTAAATGCGGAGAAGACAATGAGGGATACAGTGTAAAAATGAAGATGAAGTATTATGTTCGTTACATGTTTAATAACGAAGACGATTCTCCCTTATATATTTTCGATAGCTCGTTCGGTGAACATCCAAGGCGAAAGAGATTGTTAGACGATTATATAATTCCTAAATATTTCCGGGATGATCTTTTTCATCATGCCGGAGAACACCGTAGGCCGCCATATCGTTGGTTTGTTATGGGTCCTGCAAGATCTGGTAAATATTTTGGGACCAATATATGCTGTGTAATTACCATAATATCTTTTTGCCTCATTAAGACATTAATATATATTTTTTTTACTCTATAATAATTTGCAATAAACATCAAATCACTGTAATTCATTATATATTTCAATAAAAAGTCGCATAATACTGCATGTGTATCACACCTAAGATTGTGAGAAGATTGTAATTAATACATCGTTCGTACACTACATTTAGTTATGATAACATAATTATAATATAGATATAAAAAGGGCTAATAAGAGCCAAACGCAGGATAAAAGCGCGAGTAAAAAAAAAAAAAACTAAATAATTTTAGGCGTTGTTTATTAGTTTAAAATTAAACGTTTCGGTCTCACTTTGCCATCATCAGTAACTGTATAACAAAAAATACAAATGGAAAAAGAAAATCCAAAAGAATGCAAAAGAAGTAAATGACTATAATGAATATAATTATAACAGGTACAGGAATACATATAGATCCATTAGGTACCAGTGCATGGAATGCATTAATTTCTGGTCATAAACGTTGGTGCCTATTTCCTACGCATACTCCTCGCGAGCTTTTAAAGGTAACCGCAGCCGAGGGTGGTAAGCAGAGGGACGAAGCTATTACATGGTTTTCTGTTGTCTATCCCCGCACAAAGCTACCCACGTGGCCGAAAGATTGTCGCCCAATAGAGATCCTACAGATTCCTGGTGAAACAGTTTTCATTCCTGGTGGTTGGTGGCACATTGTCTTAAATCTTGATGAAACTATAGCAGTGACACAGAATTTCTGCTCACGTACCAACTTCCCGGTAGTTTGGCACAAAACGGTAAGAATCCGATGCAATATGTAAGAGATGTAACATCTCTTATCTATGATAATTTTTTAAATATCAAAAAAGAATTGCATGTGCAAGAGTATTTAGATTCTTGCTTGTAACGAAAAAGTAATTTACAAGCACGTAACATTAAACAGGTACGAGGAAGGCCGAAATTGTCGCGGAAATGGTTGGAAGTTCTTTATGATAAAGAACCTGAACTGGCAACACTAGCGGAAACCATAGATGTAAAAACGGACACCGGTGTTGCCAGTGATTCCTCGAGCGGTTCTTCGAGTAGTTCGTCAAGTAGTACCAGTAGTAGTCAATCCGAGGATAGCGAGGACGATAGTGGTCAAGAATCACTCACCGCGCATAAAAAGAAAAAGAGGTATAGAAGCAAAGACCTTTCTATGAATTAAAAATTCTACAATTACAATATGCTTTTTTTTCTTTTTTTTTATATAATTGATTTATTTTTCGTAGAGCAATTATGAGCATATAATATATTAAGGCGTAATACTGTTTTAAAATTTTCACAGAAGAAAATTGAATAACAGCCAACCCTGACAATATCCAGTATTTGGAACCTACAGAGACCTCAGACTGTACAGTATTAACCGACAATTATTGTTTGTACTAAGAATAAATATTATAATTATTATGATTACGACTATATCTTTATGTTCATAATAAAATAAATTAGATAACATAGTTCTTTTTTTTTCCTTTCAGATAACATTTTATCTAAATCCTTTTAGCATTTAGGCATATGATAATGCACATAATTCTTATTTCAGACGGATTTTCTTAACATTGTAATTCAATTCATTTTGTTAAATATAACATATTGTCCTATTTTATAATTATCATACACATTTACCTAACATTTATTAAAAGTATGCAACAGAGTCAAAGAATATAAAAAAGTTATTTCGAGAATATATTCTCAATAATATTAAAAAAATCAATGTAATAGCAATGTATAAAAAATACAAACTAAACATAATAACAGAGTGCATTATCATTTAAACTGTATAATTGCAAATTAAATACAATATGTAGTAGTACGACGCGTGTTAGTTTTTCAATGAGTTGCTCCTGTGGAAGGTCCTTGTTTCTCGTTTAGAGTAATTCCACAATCTCACAGTTCCATCGCTTCGTATCGACACGATGACCATGCAAAGCACCAAAGTGAAGTAAACAACATAGAAGCAAGTAATAACATATATAAATTAAACATTTATACACATTAGAATTTACTTTAATAAATTTACACAAAACTGATTATTGAGTCTTCTTTCATTTTGATTCTCTCGACTAGCAAGAACGATTTTATATTCTTCCATTAAAAAAAAAAGTAACAAAGGCAAACAAACGATCTCATATATCTAAATTTGGTTCTCTTCAAAGAGAACGTTTAGTTTTTAGGTTTTGGCAATTATTATATTAGTATAATATGTAAATATAAGCGCAACCGTGTAAATATAGACTTTTTAAGTTTATAGAATGTATTTGCGCTTTTTTATTTAATTTTAAAGCATTTTCATAAATACAATGTAATACTGCGTGTAAAATGATTCAATGTATGATAACATTTGATGAATGTTAAGGACATAATGAATATGGCTCTATTGCCACATTATATTTATATTATAATGTAGAATACATTGTTACGTTAAACTTGTTACGTTAGGTAAACATGCGCATTAGCGAAAAAAAAAAGAAATACAAGCTAAACGCACAACACATTGATGTACAAGCAAAAAGCAAATAAAGTTAAAGGGAAACTGTGGAGATAGACATAGATAATGAGGAATCGGGTATACGCCACAGCTTCACCTCTCCAGAGCTGAAATCAACATCCGAGACCGTTATTTCACCTGGAATATCGTAGCGTGGTCCATAGCTGAACCCAAGTATCTAACTCAACCATGTATTCACATTAATCTCATAATTGATTCGCAAACAGCTGTCGCTACGCATTGTTAAATATCGTTTTGGACACGGCCGAGTATATAAAATATTTAGATATTCCTTTACTTACTTGCTTGCTGTAAATATATGCTGCTGATTGGTCGCGACAGCATTGATGGCGGAAGTGTGCGCCCGAACCTCTCCGATAGGCGTACATTCTCCCGAATGATCCTTGGGAACGGACCATGCCTTGAGAATGCCACCGCGACATCCGGAGATCATTACAGAACCGTTATTTATCGTGCACAATCCCAAGATCCAATCTTTATGGGCGTTGTTGAGGGACTGAACCAACTCCATTTTACTTAGGTCCCATCGTTTAATGCACATATCTCTAGAGCCTGAGAAATAATTAGAATGAAACATTTTTTTTTGTTGTATGTTGATCATACACTGATGAACCGAAACGAGAGAACGCACCGGAGAATAGCGTAGAATCGATCGTGGTTAAACATTGAACTCCATCATAGTGCGGTGGCGCTAAGCTGATGGACGAGCCGGACATATTCGGCTCGGCGAGAGATATCAGATGATCCTTACTGCCCGCTATCACTCTGCCATCCTCGGCGACAGCCAAGCACATAACGGCCGCTGTATGCGGCGTGTTTAATCTAGCGGTATACGTCAATTTACGAAGATCCCATATTCTGACTTTATCGCTGGACGCTGTATACAACTCCTGCTCGTCCAGGCTGAGCGCCAGATCGTTGATCGTCGTTTCTCCTACGGGAATTTGCAGCATCCTGGACGGAGTCGACAATGCAATTGGGCCGGTCTGCGTCTGACCCGAGGAGAACAGCGTCTTTACGCAGCTGCCGGCTCTCAAGTCCCAGACTTTAACGTACGACGCGGACACGCTGAATAGAAGTCGATGCGTGGCGGAATATTTCACGGCGACCACGTTATTGGGATGCCCGCTCAAAGTTAGACTCTCAATTCCCGTTTCTAAATCCCATACTTTCACAGTGCGATCTGAAAATTTGCAACATTTTAGCTGTGCACACAAAATTATGCGTAAATAGTGATGAGATTAAGTATCTTACAAATAGATTCGAATTTGTTTGCATGGTTTCAAACTCTCTACAAGTACCTCGAAAAACGAAAGCAGTACTTCCAAGTACATTCGAATCTGGATCAAGTATGTTCGAATCTTTTATGAGTACTCTTAGAAATTTTATGTTGTTTCGAATCAAAATGTTTGTATAAAGCAAACACTATTTTAATATATTGCTTTTTTATAATTAAAAACTTTATAAACAATAAGAAGTATAACACAAAATATTTAATAGTATCATAAATAGATTTTTTAATTTTAGAGTTCGAGTATTACTTGTAAAAGATTCGATTCTTTACGATAGAAAGTACTTATAAGTACTATTTCGAACCAATCTAAAATTCGAATATAACTGTTCTAGATTCGATTACTTCGCAAGTACAATATATGAAATATTATTTCTTATGAGTATTATTCGAATCCTAGAAAATGAAACTTGATTATTGGATTCGACTCGAATTTTTGAGTACATATTGAACTTGATCCCATCCTTATGCATGAATAATTTTCGATATCACATTCGCACGTACCTTTCGAGCCGCTGAAGAGTAAATCCGAAGTCACGCATATAGTGAGGACAGCTTTGCTGTGTCCTTCCGCTACATGAGAACATTGTAAAATGGCTCGCGGTTGTACCTGGCAGAAGAATCATATTTAAAAAAAAAAACCTTGCGTCAGAAGAGAGAGTTGCTTAGAAAGAGATGGTTATTTTGCCCATTTTTTACCTTGCCCTGATACTGCGAGATAATTCCTTTCATCGGTTGCGGCTCAGACGCAATCGGTTGTCTACTCGCGGTTAGCCTTGAGAATACGTTCTCTTCACGGCTATTGAATCGCCTGTACGTAGTCGGGGATCCAGGAGGCGAAGATACATCCGTATGCGCTACCTGTTCCCTGAGTAGGTGCGTTTGTTATGTTAGCGTGTTAGTCAGCCGGAATATGGCTATTAAGTTAAGCTAATATGATAATCGTACCGATTTAAAAGAAAAACAAAAAAATGATATGAAAACGTGCATGCGCGAAAAAGAGGTGCAGCAAAGTATTATATTAATCAAACTTTTACAAAGGTTTAGTATAGCACAGGGATAGTGCGCCCAATCAAGCACAATTATTAGTTTTATCGAATGCAAATTTCATACTTGGGAATCTACAAGTGAGAAACAAGTACATCGCGTCAAAAGGAGATTCTTTGGTAGCTATCGTATTTGCGTTTCTTATTTCAACCCTCGTTATTTATTTCTTTATTCTATATTACACAGAGAGAAAATAACTCTTACATCTATATACATCATATTAAAAATATGAACATTTTGTGTATAAATTAATTCTAAATCTTATCTTTTCTTGCAATTGTTAACAATACATTAATATAAAGTGAAAAGTCAACTAGATGAAGCGTTACTTGTGTTGTCAGATTTTTTGCCAAAATATATATAGATATAATTGTGTATAAATTAATATATATATATATCTTACTTATTTTTAAACATATATAAATCTATTAAAAATGCCGTTCGCGTGTGAAAGCAAAATGTACGAAAATAAGATTTAGCTTTCTTTTATCTTTACACACGCTGTACTATATATCGTATATATATTGTACTATATATCGTATATATCCATATAAAAAATCTTATTTATTTTACAAAATATATATAATGATTAGAAATATTTTATTGAACATCTTATTTGATAAGCTCAGAGATATTTGGTACATATTAGAAAGCAATATAACAGATGCTTTCCTTGGAATATAATTACATTTATGTATGTCTTTTTGTTACAACAATAAATCACTCTATCTCAAACTTGTTTATTTCTCTCACAAAACCTGCAGTATTTTGCGCTCACGCTTACTTTATTGTGTATACTTTGTGTATGTATATGTGTATGCAATAATTATTATATTTATAGGCACAAAATACTTGTACTTGATTCCTGTGTATCTCAAATCAACAAAATAAGGTTTCATCTCGAGGAAATAAAAATACTCAATAGTGCATGGAGTAGAGCATCAAGACAAATATATGCAAGGAATACAAGAACAAGAATGTGCTGCAGCACAATCACTCACATGGAGCCTCCACCTGGATGAATCGGCCGTCGCAAAGCTCTGGGCGATGTGCTGTCACGACGACTCAAAGTTGGTGATCCACCGGTATTACCATGCTGATTTCGTGTCAACACCAGTCCTCTGGTGTAAAATTTAATCAAAGGCAATAAATTACAATTACATAATTTTTCTACACTTTTACAAGCTAATAAGAAGTTTAAATGCGATTGTATTCTAGGCTACTTACTTTAGGCTACCTGGTGCACTAGGGACTCTAGTAAGAGGGTGATTATAGTTCTGATTTTGATCTTCCGCTTTCGTCATATTCTCGGAACTAACGTGTATACCATAGAGAAGTTCTTGCGGCTGCGTTGTTCTTCTCCTGACCTTGCTATTGCGCTGTTTTTCTTCACCGAGTATGATTTGGCTATAACTTTCGCTGCTGTACACAATACAAGATATCATGAAATTTTGTCAAGTGATGATATACTCGAAAAATTATCTCGAAAGAGTGATACTTTGTGCTGTTTGACTTACTTGTCGGGAGAAGAGCTTCTTGAGCTAGCTGGACTATAAGTTGATATATTATTTTGATTATTGGTGAGAGACAATAGATCTCGATCGCGTAAAACGTGCTCGAGTAACTGATGTTGCACGTCGCTCTCTTGCGCAACTTGATTAAGCCGTGATTCCATATCTCGCACCTCGAGCTGCTTCTGTGCAGCTATGCAGCTTTGTTCTACGGTAAACGCGAGCATTCGTTGTAGTAAGTACTGTGCTTCGTCCACTGTTCGGATTGTAGAGATAAGCGCTTCGACGCCGGGTTCACTTTCCGCCTCACCGTCGCCCATTTCGACCATATCCCGTTGACATTCCGCGATACTATCCTATAAAATTGTTGCAAAAATTATAGTAGCAAAGATGAGAACAATCGTATTAAAAAGATTGTTATTAATTATTACCTGCAAGTAACTGATTTTACTTCGCACATTATCGATTTCTTCATCAATATCGGTGATGTCACCTCTCGCGCTTGTAATTTGACTTCTATGTTTCTGAAGCTTCTCCAAATCTCTTCCCAATTCTTCCCTTTCTTGAAGTAGTCTTTCCATTTCTCTCTCCGTTTCTGCGGCAGCTTGTTTCGCCAATGCTTGCTTGGTGATTGTTCTCTCGAATGTTTGCCACCTTTGCTTCAACGCTTTAGGATTAAGTGGTCTGACTGGTGCACGACCGGCGGCCTTTTGGCTCAATCCTCGATCCCTCTTTCGTAGTGCCGTCACCTCCTCCTGCTTACGCCTAAGCACAACCTCCTTCATTCTCTTGTCTGCTTCCAGCGTTCTAATCACATTCGCATGCCTGCGACTCTCCTTACGTAATTGCGCTATTTCCCTATTGCGTCTCAGCTCGTTTTCTTTGTGTCGTTGCGCCTCTTCCCGCATTTTATTCAAAAGCTTCACCTTCGCCCGTTTCATTTCCGAAAGTTCGTTTCTCAGACCTCTCAACCGATTTTCATTCTGCGATTGATTCTTCAGTAACCTCGCGTGTTCCTTTTTAGCAGATTGAAGAAGTCGCATTTCCTTTTGCATGTTAGTGAGCTTCTTCTCGTATTCGTCGCGTAATTTTTTCACTTTCTCGGTAGGCGGTGTGGGTTGCTGTTGCAGAGACAGCAACACTTTATCCCTTTCTTCTTGTGTGTTTCTAATACGAGTTTGCAATTGAGCCAATTTATCCTCATAATGCTGCTTCATAGTTTGCAAACGTCTCTGGGAGAGCTCAAGCTCTTGTATCAGACGCTGCTTAACATCGATGTCGGATGTTAGCGCCTCCAGCTCACGACCCATAGCCGCTTCTTCTTCGTCTTCTTCTGTAAAAGTAATGTATAATGTAATGGAAATAGAGCTTGTGTAGGAGATATCTTCGCGTTCCTTAATGTTAAATATTGCTATTAATTGTTACGTAGCTACCATAAACTATACATAAAATGTACAAAAAATGTAACATTCTGCATTTAAACATGCCTTTACGATCTGAGTCATCATCGGAATCATCCTCGCTTACAGAGTCCTGTGCATTCTCCCCATCGTCGATTTCTCCTTCATCTGATTTGATTGTGGTAATGCTACCACTGTATTGTTCCTTCAAGGCTTTTAGCGTTTCTATCTCTTTTTCGACATCCTTTTTAGCATCGATTAACACAGACGCAGAATCGGAATGGAACGAACTATCCCCATATGGATTTGCCGCGCTAACCTAATTAATATTTTCATTAATATGTTAGTCGGATCTGTTACATCTTTTAAAATCTTAGAATTTAGTATAATATAATATATATAAATATACCTGCATCTGTCTTTTTTTTAACTGCTGATACATAGCTTCTGCTTCCAATAAACGAGCTCTTAACTCTTCTATTTCTTGAACGTAGCCCTGTACCAGACTAGTCACTTGTTCATCACCTCCACTTGTTACCGCCACCCATTGACCCGCTGCTTTTTCCGCCAACAAAAGAACATTTTTGGCAGTTAACGCTTCAACCGTTTCCGAAAGCGCTTTCACTCTGGTCCGCAAACTTTGTAATTCGCTACTCAACATTTGATTTTCATGCCAGGCGTCATTAACTCCATCCTCACCAACGACTCTCTTGCCTAAAAGAAAGAAAAAGGGAATATTGTTATGCATAATGTTCAAATAACATTATATAGCTTTCTATCAAACGTGCCTTGTCTATATTCCATCAATTCCAATTGAAGCTGTTGAATTTCTCGTCGTAACGAAGCGATTGTTCGCGAACTCTTATCCTGGTTAATAGTAACTTTATTCTTTATATTTCTCGCTCGATTCGCATATTTTAGAGTACTTAGAGTTTCCATAAAATCTCTGTCGCTCGGCGATACGCACGCTATCATAACAGTTTGACTATTTCCTGCAATATTCAATATTGAAATGTTTGAAGTTGTAACATTTTATCAGATGTCCTATATATTTGAGAAACATCTTATATCTGTATTATAATCATATTACAAACTATATTACCTCCGAGAGAATCTTGAAGTAATCTGGTTAATTTTGAGTCTCTGTATGGTATGTGTGAAGCTTTTTTTGCTTTATCACCGAGAGCGGAAATAACATTACCCAACGCCAACTGTGAAAAAGACGAGTAATGTATATAGTTATGCGTTGACACACATTCCATTTTTTTTTCTTTTTTTCAGATCTATAACTCTTACCAAACCACAGTTTATAGAGATGCCTTCCTTTGCTCGATCGCCAGTGGCACCCGTTCTCTTTAGCCTCTCAGAACCGGCCAGATCAACAAAATGAAATTTCGCAGTTAACGTTTCAAATTCATTCGTCAGCTCGACCCCGCTCGTGTCAACATCCGCGTCCGGATCCTCGACCTTGATACATCTCTGCTGTTTGATGTATAACGTAAATATAGCATGCGATCTCGAGGATTGCGTGTTCATTTGTGTGGATCCCGTTGTCCGCGATAATGCGCCTAATCGCAGATACTCCAACGCTTGTTCAGGGCTGGTTACGACGCGCGGTTCCACTCCGGCCAAGTGTATATTACCCGCTGTATCCTCGTGAATACGGGCACCGCCTCTCGGCCCTCCCGGCTCCAACAGATCTTTCAAATCTTCATTATATAATTCTAAGAACTGTGCTGTAACCTGATTACAAGAAAAAATATATTAAATTTTGCTGACACACTTGAACACAATATTTAATATAAAACAATTATAAAGGCTCTTCTGAATATAATCAAATCGAGGTAAAAAATGGCGAGCCATTTATTATCTCGATTTGATTTAATATAAATACAAATTCAGGTACAAAATGGGCTAATAAGAGCCAGGTGCAGAAATTAGGCGCAACAAACTTGTTTTTAAATTCTTCTCCATTTAATTTAAACATTTTGGTCCTAAATTTATATTTGTATATCAGAGCCTTTTCGTTTTACAATAGATTTAATATAAATGTAAGAACATCATTGTATGTGATGTAAATGTAAGAACACCTTTTGAATACCTTGAACTCTGGAGGCATTTGCGCGCGTTCCTTTGCGCGCTCTTGCTTATCCACTATTCCATTGAAGAGGTGTCCGATAGCTCTGGGTATGATTCCGACTATATCCTCATCAACTTCCACATCAAAACCAGTGCCCATGGTATAAGTTTTACCCGAGCCGGTCTGCCCGTAAGCGAGGACCGTAGCGTTGTATCCGTCCAACGCGCCTTCCACGAGACGATTCACGCACGTTTCATAAATCGTCCTCTGATCTGACTGAGTATCAAAAACATAATCATAAGTAAAGGCCTTATCGGGTCCGAGGAAAACCTGCGGCTCCCCTTGAGGTACTTGAGTACAAATCCTGCACATGTCGATTACTTCACGAGCTACCTGAGGCCTTATTCTGCAACAAAAACAATCAATTCTCATGGTAAGTTCCTTGGCCAATTTGTTAGATCGTACGGTATTCGTGTAGCGTAATAAAAATTAATTAATTATAAAAATTATTCAAACAATTAAAAATTAAAATTATAAAAATAAATTATTCAAAAATTAATAAATTATTATATAAAAACAAACTGATATATTATAAGTTTTTTATAATGTTAAAAGTCGGTTACACGCATATCTATCTTGTAAGGCAAGTGGTAATTAAAAGCCCACGCATTCGGTATCGTAAAAGGAGATGTTTGGAGAGATCGGTATTCGCGATCGGTCAGATGCTGTATGCAGGAATATCGAGTTCGTTCGATACTCAAGTCTCTCATCATGAGGTGTAAAAAAATCTCCCTTTTCTATATTTTTTTCTGTCAGCGACGTATATGATGGAAAACTATTCTCAAATTCGATACTCGGAAATTGCATCATTACGCGATCGTATGAGTAACGCGAGACAGAGAGAGACGCTTTTTTCCTCCAGCGATATCCCTGACGTTTAACGTTTCGACATAAAAGATGCTGAATCGCGATGATACAGGATGAGAAATATGAAAAAAAAAAAAAAAAAAAATAACGTATTGTGTGTATATAATAATTTGCTCTTCAAAAGAATCAAATTATTCTCGTAATTTAGAAAAAATGCGTTCAAATACACAAGATTTTCTGAAACAGTTCCTCATTCGAACTAAACGTCATCGGCTCTCTTAGCTGACGGATGGACCGAAATACGGATTGAAGCACAAAACTTTGCTCTCTCTCTCTCCTTCAAATATATTTACTATTTACTTACCGTACGGCAACACGTACGCTCGAATCATCCGCCATCTCGTTACGTATAGTATATTAGCAGACTATTGCAGGAATCAAGAAGACAGCTCGCGGTATTAGGCTAGAATTAGGCCAAAACTAGCGCACCGAAGGCAAACGGTTATTGAAGGCAAGCGGTTAACTGCTCTCCGTTGTGGCTCACGATGATGTTGTGCCTGCGCACGCGTTACTTAAACGCAGCGACCGTGAAAGACTCCGCATTCCTCATGGTTACGCGAAAGAACGTGAAACATCGCTTTTACGCGAGCTACGTTCGTGGGGAAGCGATCCATTGTGCGTGCACGTAACGATCAGTTGCTAGATAATTGCGACAATAGCGTGGGAGTTTGAGAGCTGCCTGTTAATCACCTGTCACAGTATCATTTTGTTTCTATAGTGTGTGGTAAAATTTTATTGAGAAAAAGGCCACATATCGCGCGTCTTGGGTGAAGTAATCGTTAAAAACGACCTAGTATAGTTACGAGCATGAATAAAACGGAAAACAGATGCATCGAGGAACGACAAAAGAGGATAGATTTATGAGCGACATCGTCATCATCGATAATAATCATGCTGGAGATAATTGAAGAGCGCTACGTTATCGACCGTTTGGTTGCACTGTCGGTAATAAAAGAATAATTTCATAAGAATAATGGAATGAATAGGATATAGGATGAAAAACGTTTGTGTTTATTATGGCCCTTGCACAATGCTAGGCGATAGCGATAGCGATAGCATAGTAATAGAAACAGAGAATACCAACACTAGGGAATGCATGTGCCAATGCAGAATGGAACACGGAACTGGCAACAGTAAAAAAATTTCCGACGAGTTGGAATTCTGTATCTATTGCCTTGTAGCCTACCAATCATAGCGCTCAAATTTTTGCCGAGACGCGCTTTTTCAGTTTTGAATGTTTCGAGTCTACCATATGTTTAGGTTTAGGTTATATTTTAACAAACTGTGATCAACTCATTAACTGAAAAGATACAAATGATGAATTTAAACATTTGACACAAGTTATGTGCTATATTTACATCTGAAACATGGAAGATGAAAGGGTAGACTATACAATTGCTGATTGGTTGGCTTTTATTCCTGTCGCGCCATTGTGCAAGGGCCTTTATCCTTGGAATAGCTGCATCGAAAATCTGCACATTTTTGATGTCTATTAGCGTATTCGATTTGTTGACTCTACCCGACTCTGAGTCGAGTCGGGTCAGATCGAAAGTATACTATACTATACTTTTTTACTATCTATCTATATTTTCGAACTGACCCAACTCGACTCAGAGTCGGGTAGAGTCAACAAATCGAATACGCTATAGGTCTATGTCTATGATTTTCATTGGCAACGTGCGAATAATTTTCGTACTTTAGGCCATCAACAGGTAGTGAAGAATACGAAACGGGTTGGATCAAGTACTTGAGGATTTGATCCTGAAACGCAAAAATAGGGTCCAAACAAAGGACACGCGGATTAACGCGTTGTACTTTTGCTAGTCACTTAGCTATCTTCTCGACATTGCCCGGGGTACACCGGCAGAGTATAGGATGGAAGGCTAACTCTGCACACTAGGAGGTAGACTAGCTGAACCGTACCCCCACATTTTTGATAATAAAACAATAAATACAGTATTATCGGTGTTATTGGTGATAAATAGTTCAAATACCGATGAAGCCCGAGTCAAATAATAGCTAGACACATCACATCTAGTTATTTGTGCATCATAGGTTTGTTTTTTATTCGTGGCTGCGTTCCAAAATTTACTCTTTAGGGTAGAGTAGCGTTTGCTTGACCAATCAGAACAAAGAAATTTGTATTTCTTTGTTCTGATTGGTCAAGCAAACGCTACTCTACCCTAAGGAGTAAATTTTGGAACGCAGCCCGTGAATAAAAAACAAACCTATGATGGCGGATCGATCAAAAGCCGGCAATTTCGAAGCAATGTCAAAAAGTTTAAGGGGATGTCGGACTGACGGCCGAATCCGCAGTTCGCCTGTTTTACCGACCAAAAATTATTTCTTTTTTTACGTTAATCTTTTTATTGGTTGAATAGAATAATAAATGCTTTTCCACGATTAAAGTACACATAGCAACAAAGTGCGGAATGTCCGATTCTATGTTAATTTTATGTTAATAACACGTATTTATGATATTTATGTTAATACACGTATGCACGAAAATTTTGCACACGCTTCTCTCTTTCACTAAAGTTCTAAACTCATTTTTAAAAGTTCTCTTACATTCTTTCATGCAATTCCGAGTGGGGACTGATCTTATTTTGTACGTACAAACTGCAAAACTTTTATATTAAACAATATTGTTTTGACCTGACGGCGTCAGAGGTTAGGTCAGGTCGAAACAATATTGCTTAATATAAAAGTTTTGCAGTTTGTACGTACAAAATAAGATCAGTCCCCACTCGAAATTGCATGGAGGAATGTAGGTGAACTTTTAGAAATGAGTTTAGAAGTTTAGTGAAAGAGAAAAGCGTGTGCAAAATTTTCGTGTATACATGTATTAACATAAATAACATAAATACATTAACATAAAATTAACATAAAATCGGACATTCCGCCCTTTGTTGCTATGTATACTTTAATCGTGGAAAAGCATTTATTATTCTATTCAACCAATAATAAGATAAACGTGAAAAAGAAAAAAATTTTTCGGTCGGTAAATAAGTCACTCCGACATCCCCTTAATTGTAAATATAACAATAGGAGCTTTCCTAGATCGAAAAGATTTTATATTTATATTATAATAATATATAATAATAATATTATATAAATATTATATATTAATATAAATTTAAATAAAATTTAAAATATAAATATATATTTATAATAAAATATTAATTTAAAATAAAATATTAATATATATTATTATACTTATATTAATATTATAATAAAAATAATATTAATAATAATATATATTAATAATAATATTAAATATTATATTATTATAATATAATATTTTAATTAATATTTATATTTATCTTCATCAGATTTGTGTGTGAATCTAACAATTCCACAGGTATAACGTGGCACGCCATATTACTTTTGTGCACTATAATAACATTCTTTATTCCTGCCTACACTCTCAGTTTTCGCTTGCACTAGCTCAGTTCTAGTTCAGTCCAGTGTAGGAATAAAAAACAAACCTATAGATATACAATTTTCCATGTAAAGCAAGCCCCATATTGCTCGGACTTTCAGTGCAACTATAATTCTATGTAAGGTTGCAACTTTCTATGCAAAATTCATTCCACATCGCCCAGTGCTTTCAGTGAGGGTCTATAATAACACAATTATCAATGTTTATAATTATACAATTACACTAGTTGGATTTGTAACTTTTTATGTATATTCGAGATTTATTTTTTCTATCTTTAAAACTCACTTTGTATTGAAAGCTGCAGACCAATGAGAAACCATAATAATTATGAACCTCTCATTGCACTAAAATCAAGTGATGTGGAATGGATTTTGCTTTATGTAGAAAGTTGCAAATCTATGTGAAATCATACAATCATGGATTCCATTTCGCACCGAAATCACCGGGCGATATAGATATGTAGCAATGCATACTAAATTTCGCGTGCTTTTTCTATCATGACTACTATTGTATTCCATCAATGTGAGAGATTTCCTAACTTTTACTTGTTAAAAGTCTTATACTATCAAGCAACAATTTTTACTTTTCAAATCTTCGTTTTCAGGTAAAAGAACATTGAACGATTATATTTTTATCAAAATATAAGAAAGTCAAACTAAACATTTACCTTTTTTTGAATTTCGATTTATATTACAGAAATAGGTGTAATAAATTAAAAGATATCAGATCCAAATCTCGTCTCAACCTCTCTTCTTGTTGAATATTGTCAAACCATCTTGATACATGAACGTATTGTACTTTTTCTTGTTGGCTTAATCCTTTCTATAAAGAAGCAAAGTATGAAAATTATATAGATCATTGTTCAGAATTTGTAAAAAAAATGCACTATATATATATATATATATAGATTGTTACCATTAGAGAATGTAAGATGTAATACAATGTGACATCTGCGATGGTCTTCTCTGTACCAGTTATATATGGTACATCTTTTAATACTATATTTAATTCCTACAATCAAAGAACATCGATATTTTATCTTTTGTCTACTTTAAGTATAGACATGTATCATGATATTACATTGAATACTCTCTTGGCATTAACAGGAAGGTCAGCGTGATTGACGCATACTGCGACATATTCCAACCATTGTTGCGTTAGAGCCTGTACTTCTTTCTCGCTGCAGAGCATATCGGAACATTTGGAACTCGCAACGAGCGCTTGTATAATAGTACTGAAGCCTTGAATGGGTGGCGAATCTTTTTCACATTCTGGAACAAGTACTACCTGAAACAATCATATGTTGCTCAATATATCAAATTTCATAAAAATTTGTTAATTTTTTATCGTATTTTTAATTCGATGTCATCTTGTGAGGAAATATTCTCTATCGTGGAAAATTAACAATTTAATTAAATTTTACACATACAGGGAACAAAATTATCCTGCTTCCAGATGCTGACTAATTTAATAATAACGCGCTCACATGTTTATTAGAAATCTCTGGTCTTTTGGAGGGAACATCGAGATATTGCGCTATTCTTTCTACACATTCGATATTACATAATCCCATGATAAATCTTCTTCTTCTTCTATGGGTTTAATTGGCCTGTAGTAACCACAATTGGTCAATTCTAGCTGGCCATCAACTGCTAAACGATTCGGTTCATATGGTTGGATCAAGTACTTGAGGACTCGATCCAGTCTTGAAACGAAGCCAAATTTTAGTGGTGGGGGTAGCCGCCTTAAGCGGGAAGCACACAAACTTGCATAGACGCATAAGCGTAAGTTAAACCAATGTGATTGGTCCATAAACGTATACATAAGAAATTCAACCAATCGAATTTCTTATGCATATGTTTATGCGCCTATGCAAATTTGTGTGCTCCCCGCCTTAGCATCAAGAATTTCATGTCTCCGGCCGCCACTACGTGTCGCTCACCGTTCACTGCGTGACTCCACCTCTCGCTCAGATGATGCTTTTATTGCTAAGAGACATAAACAAATAAGCCATCTTACATGCCTACCGATTCCGGCCTACCGCTTCCCACGCGCTCATTAGCTCAAATATTTTGATTAATAACGCAATAACTATTGCGAATTTAGCAAAATGGTAGAGGACTTTTCGACTCAGTTTAGTCCGCTCTATCTGCACACGAGATTAGTCCCCATCATTCTGGGACACCCTGTATATATATATAAATAGGTTAGGATTTCATGCACAGGGCGCTTGCGCTATCCGTACCTTAACTCGCAGCGCCGCCCTTGCCAAACTAATTCTCGGACGTTAAGACAACTACCCCCACCACCTTCGTTTCAAGACCTATATGTAAGACCGTGGTCTAGACAAAGGACACGCGGGTTAAGGCGGGGAGCACACAAGTTTGCATAGGCGCATAAGCATATGCATAAGAAATTCGATTGGTTGAATTTCTTATGCATACGTTTATGGACCAATCACATTGGTTTAACTTACGCTTATACGCCTATGCAAGTTTGTGTGCTCCCCGCTTAAGGGTCGACAGGAGTGACGGCCAGATTCCGAATTGATCTTGGAAACCTCGCGCGGTGACAACGCGAAACACCGGTTTCAATGTTGCAACGCTGAAAAACCAATTTCAGGTTTTATGTAATGGTGTATGTCTGTACATGTACGCACACCATTGCATCACGCGGATGCACCGTAAGAGAGACAAGGATCGATATAATCGCGTCATCCTCGTTCCTCTACCGTGCTGATCACGTGCCCATGCTATACGCGAGATACGACCTGTACCCCTATTCTGTAACTTTTTGCGTTATGAATTATCTAACGAAAATTGGGTTATCCCATAACGCAAATTAGTAATAAATGATATTCTATTAGCTATGTTTGCGATTTGCGTTATGCGTTGTCTCATCCTCGGGCATCTTCGGAAATATAACGCAAAGAGCGCAGAAAGTCTAGAGGAAACTAGAAAGAACTAGAGATAACTAGAGAGAAATAATGACGTAATATGCTATGAACGAATGAAAATAAAGACTTATAAACGCGGCATTTGTTTTTCATAAGGAACATGAGTGTGAATTTGTTAGTATTTATTGTGTATAATATTGTGATTATATATGGAAGGTAAGGATTTATATTATGAAGTTATTCAAATTATATATTAGAATATTTTAATATTTCAGAAAAGTTATAATTCATAAATTATAATCAATTTATTTTAATGATACATACATAAATAAAGAATATATTTAAATAAATAAAAATATATTTATTGTAGGTTATGCATGTATATCACTTTATCTTTATAGATTAAAAATATTTTAATTACCACATTAAACTATAACATTACTGCATTATTATATTATTATAACGTTGTATAAATAGGCAAAAGATAATCAAATTAGCAAATCTACTATATAATTACTATATAATTTAAATTTCCAAAGATGGAAAATAGCTCTCATTAGCAGATAAAAATAAAAATAAAGCTAAATAAATTAAAATCAGATACACATATCTCTCATATGTATGCATATATGTATTTTGTGTCTTTTATAGTATGGAAAATTCACAAAAAAAATCAAGAGCTCCTAAAGCTACCAATTCGCAGCTGGAATTTCTCTTTGCGTACATGGAAGAGCACAACGCTTTTGCCACAGGCAAATTATTGGGCGCGAGGGGTAAGGCAGCCCATGATGCACAATGGCAAAAATTAACTGAAAAGTTAAATTCTTTGGATGGACCATCAAAACTTGTAGATGCTTGGAAAAAGGTATAAGTTTTATATCACATGTATATATTTTTCTTTTTAATATTATTAGATTTTTAATATATTCTTTGTAGTGTGTGGTTTTAAAATATTTTTCCTTATTAATATTATATATTGCAGCTGTGGTGTGATCAAAGAAATCAAGCCAGAGCTCGAGCAGCAAAAGCAAAAGCGCAGCAAAGACTTACTGGTAATATTGGCAAACCAGTTCAATTAAGAGATTCTGATTTAAAAATATTAGCAATTTTTGGTGGCGAATCTTCTATAGGTTTACCTATAATGGAAGTGGGCGTTGGAGCACCTGAAGTTTGTTGTTTTTTCATAAAGATTTCCCAAATATAACACACACCATTATATATATGTAATTGGCATTATCTTTCATAGGATACTATAGAGTCATCGTTAATATTAGGATTCAAAAACAATACTGCAAAGGAAAAAAATGGTGCTGACGATGTTGTTAGTCGTGAAGAACAAGTATGTTATTTAAAGAAAAATATTTTGATGAATATATATATATTTGAAATATTTTGATGATTAAATTTATTATTAAATTAAATTTTCTTCTAGGCAATAACTAAAGAGAACATAAATATCACGGATGATTCAATTATATTAGAAGATTTTTTGCATGAAGGATTTTCTCAATCAAATTCTGATGATAATTTATCTTGTACTTCTGCCGATGTTATAATTTCTTCACTTATTGATAAACCTTCAACTAGTAATCAATGTATTGAGTATAGTACTACAACGCCACTAAAAACAGTTCCGAAACAATTGACGACAACATTAAAGTCAGATGAATTTAATAGTAAGTATAATAATATTAATAATACTTTTTAATATTTAACAACATTTTGCAATGTATATTAATATGTAATTTGCAAACTTTTCATTGTTACAGACAAACGTCAGAAAAACTCTTTGGAAAAAAAATAGATAATTTTAAAAACACACAAGACAAACAAACTGAAACTTTGCAAGTATGTAATTAATTTTTATTATTGTAATATAAATTTATATTTATATTTATATTATTTATTTTGTTTTTATAGGCAATAGTTGAAATTTTAAACCGTTTTACTTCTGCGGTAGAAAAGCAAAATGAATTAATCGAAAGATCTGTTAGCTTGCATGAACGAACATTAAAGATTTTGGCTGCAACTGTAAAAGATCTTACTGTAAAAATCTAATTTTTAATAACAATACACTTTATCTTTTGTTTAATTTTTTGTTCCAGTTTATTTTTCATATATAATATATATTTTTGCAAAATATTTTATCTTTTAATTACAAATTAAATCTTTAAATTTTATTTTTCAAAAGATTAATACATATACATATGTAATAAATGTGTATTATATATAATATATAAAACGTATAATATTAAATTAAAAATTAAAATAAGATGAACTAAAGTAAGAAATATATAAATAAACTTTTGTATTTGAAATCATTTGTCATCTTTATTCTTGATGTAATAAACCAAATTGTGTTCGAAGAATTCTTCTCTGTATTCTTCTTGCCTCTGTCAATCTATCACCGGCATTCAAATTTTCTGCTCCAATTATCTCTTCGACTTGTACTCTAATACGATTACGTGCTAAAAGATTATTTCGAAGTCTAACTCTTTGCATAGCTTCGGCTTCAGCTTCCTCATCAATATCAATTGCTTGATCCATAAGATTATAACGTAGTCGCATATTATGCAATACAGCACAAGCTATCGTTATATTCGATGCCATAACAGGTTTGTAATGAAGCACGCGATGACTTAAAAGACATCTAAATACATTTTTTAAAACTCCAAACATTCTCTCCACACAATTTCTTGTAGAGGTGTGACATTGAGTATATCTCGCTTCTGGGCTTCCTTCAGGAGCGTTTGTGATTGGAGTCATAAGCCAAGGTTCCAAGCTATAACCAGCATCACCTATAATCAATTAAACAAATGTTTATATCGTCAACTAAATTCATTATATATTATATATGTATATAACAATAATAATATTCACCCAAAAGCCATGTTGATCGATCTCCGGAGTCATATAGACGTATCATTTCATCGCGTACTGCAGAATGTCTCCATATGAAAATATCGTGAACTGTTCCCGGAAATCTAGCATTTATACTTAATATTTCCAAGTCATGTGAAGCCACCTTGTAAACAATATAAATATATAAATACAGGGACAACAATATATATATATATATATATATATATATATATATAACATAACAAATTGTTACAATATTTTCATATAAAATGTAAGAAAAATTTTGAAATTCTTGGCACTTAATAAAATGTGAGATAGATTTAAAGATATATATTTGATTGTAAGAGAGAGAGAGAGAGAGAGAGAGAGAGAGAGAGAGAGAGAGAGAGAGAGAGAGAGAGAGAGAGAGAGAGGGAAGGGAGATATTTGAAAATATATTGTTCTTTCTATAAATAACAAACTTACTGCCTGTACATTGATGGAATGGAAACCTTTATGGTTTGCATATGCTTCCTCATGATTACTCGGTTTTACAATGGCAATATGAGTGCAATCAATACAACCAATAACTCCTTTAAAATTTCTTTCTTCTTGAAATCTGTAAAAGCATATTGGGAAAAAATATCTTAAACACTTATGTTTGGAAACGAAAAACAAGATATACATTAATTCTTACATATATACATACATACATACATAATACATATACATATATATATAATTATTATATTATTCTTTTTAAGAAAAATTAATTTAAAACAACCAATGTTTTATGGCTTAAATCCATTTCTAATAAATCATTTTAATTACAGAAAAAAGTGACCTTCTTTTCAAAGTTGCTCGCCTTTCCTCTGTTGTTGGAAATTTTATCCATTCATTAGCCAGCATTTCAGAAATACCTACTGCTACTGCTCTTATTGCACGACTAGTGGCAGGTTGTGATAATGATATTAAATAATCATTTCCAATACCTCTCTGATAGGAACCGATGGCGAAAAAACGTAATGCAGCTAAAATCTGTAAACATTACAACTTAGCTTAATGTATGTAATTGTGCTAATTATACATATACACATAGATATACATATATATATATACAATATTTTATAAGGATAAATATAATTACCTGAGTCTGTACACTCAATCCATTTGTACGTGTACGTTGCAGAGAAGGTGAATGTTGGAGAATATTACACAAAAAATGTACTACTTCTTTAGATAAACGGAAAACTTTTACAAATTGTTCATCTGTCAAATTAAAAGGCTCAACTGTATCTCACAAATTTTTCATTAAAATGGCATTTTCTCTCATTCTCTCCCTCTCATTCTCTCTCTCTCTTCTTCATGTCCCACAATATCTATTAATATTGCAGCAAAATCCATTTCTTTTCCCTTTTATGTGTATCTATATATAATATATAAAAATTGGCCTTATATTAACATTGTTACTTTTGCAAAGTAAAATAGAAAATGTTGATAAAAACGTTAAATTACAAATATATAAAAAATGTAAAAATATAGAATAAAAATGTTATACAAATTACTCACAATCGCCCAATAAAAATTTTTTTTTATGTAATCATATATAACAAATATATATAATTATATATATATACATATGAGTCAGTCAACATTAATATAAAATTATATATAATTATATATAATAAGTCACATATAATATTTATATAATTATACATATTATGATTTATACATAATTTTATATATTTTTATATAATTTTTCTATATAATTTAATATTTTATTGTATGATTATATATATAAAAAAATTTTTATCGGACAGACAGCACGCATATTTCATATTCGAAAGGTATTCAGAAGGATGCCTTATGTCATTTAAAAATATCTTAATATTTACATCCTCTGTACGCCTTTTGGACATATGCATGCTTTTGCTGTCTAAAATTATATGTTAATAATTTTATATTTTATGATATGAAAGAATAATAAAAAAATAATTACACGATTGTATGCGTTACGAAGTTTAACGCTGTCAAATATCCAGCGTTAGCGTTACTTTATATAACGCAAAAAAATTCGTTACGAATTGCGTTAAGTAAGCATACAGAATATGATTTTCTAGTAATTTACAGCTTAGTGCAAATTTAACGCTTGCATAACGTAACGTTCGTTATGTCTCGTATTAAAATGTACTTACGGAATACGAAATCGTAAAGCGCGCGTTATGAGCTCTATAACGCATGCGTTATAACTATAACGCATGCGTTAAAAAGTTACAGAATAGGGGTACTGAAAATGCTTTCTGGCCTTCCGTAGCAGAAGGCAGTAACGTAACAAGGCTAATAAGCACCCGTTTTTTGTAAATTTTATATATGCTTATGCATATATGTACATAAAAATTTATATATATGTTTCCAAATTGTACAATGATATATAATAATAATAAAATAATAATTCGTAGCGTAAACTAATACATAGAATGTAAGACATGGGCACTTATTAGGCTTGGCAATTTATTGATGCTTTTTCACTTAACTTTTTCATCGATACTTTATATATCGTCAGCGCGATAGAGCGACGAAGAGAGCACGATTGTTAATTCTTGACTGACAATATCTTTCAGCAATCGCAGATTTTATAGACCGACAAATATATTATCTTGATTTCTGTTCGATTATATTGTGTAAGAACATCTGTTGCATAAATACTGATAATATAAAAACATTTATAAATAATAAATAATGGCTCAGTGCAAGGGTATTCAGTCTCTCATGCTGGAAACTCAAGTTCAAATCTATATAAGCATCGATAATACTTTTTTTATTCATATTTTTTTATTCATAAAATTTTTTTTATTTATATATGTGAATATATAAAAATTATTAAATACATTTTTTGTAAAAGCAATTAATTTGAGAATTCTTAAAATAAAAAAAATAAAATTATAAATAAAATTAAATTAAATTGAAAATATTTTTATATCATTTGATAACTACATACACATTTCGTGTATATATATATAGTATATATATATGCAAAAAAAATTTATTTCGTGAATAAATTAGTGTAAATTAATCCTGTAATAAATCAATAGCAGCTATAAAAAAATATTAATATTTTCAATATTGCTTATTAAATTAATCGTCTTTACCAAAAAATATATGTAATCGATTCATATATATTCAAATATATTGTTTAAAAAAATTTTATCGATGTCTATAAATTTGAACTTAAGTTTCTAGCGTGAGACTGAATAATTTAGACATAATTCTATAATTCAGACATATATGTATGTACATACATATATGCATATGTAAATATAAAATTCATAAAAAATGGACGCTTGTTTTTATGCCACAAAAGAGGCCAAAAAGCATTGTCGGCATATCGGACAGAGCGATATATTCAGCTCTGATCGCTATCGATGCTGTTTGTAGCATTAGCGCAGTAGAGGGACAAGGATAGCACGCGATTGTCGCTCCTTCTTGTCTAACATCATCTCCCAACAATCGCATCCGTGTGCTCAACATATCGATGTGTGCCTACACGGACGCTACTATATATGCGATGCAAGAGAGACAAAGATGACGCATACATCTCTCCTTGTCACGCGGTCAGTGTGCTACCACGGAATATTCCCCATGAGCTGCTCCTTAGTGAGATCCGCTTTTTGCAAATATTTCTTCGGCGAAGTTATATTGCCTCATGAAACTTTTTTAAATATATTCCTTATATAATAACGTAAGTCGTATCAGAGCCGGATTTTGTATTTTGGCTCTTAAAAATTTATAAAAAATAAAATACGGACTCGTAGCTAACCCAACCTAACCCGTTGCTAGCTACGCATTTCCCCACATTTATTAGAAGTTTTATTTTGACCTTTTTTTTCAGAAAATCGCTCTGAACCGACTTGCGAGCAATCCTCCTGATTAGGAATATCATAATTTTAATATGATTTTCTCATTATTTTGGTCATAATTTACAAAAAGCGAATCCATAATTCACGGCCGACCGATAGAGGTCTCCACCGTGTCTCCTATCGACCCTTAAGGCTCCTGCATACTCGATTGCTAAGTCCACCAGATTCGTGCGACAGCGTCACACCTGGCAAAATTATGAACTAAAAGGCGTGGAAATGACACTCCACAAGCTAAATTATTCTTGCGAAATACAGCATCATTTTTCGTTTTAGTGCAGTGTTTTTATGTTTAAATTAATTGTCGTATTGTTAAAATATACCGAAGACTCCCATTTTGTTATAATTTAATATGTGAAAGCAAATATTTATCTCAATTCGACACTTGTCAAACAGCAGTTTTCATCATTGATTAGGCTCAATTCAATTCGACACATATATGTTATTTATTGATTACCCAAACAAAAGGAGAGTTTTCGGTATATTTTACAAGTCGGGTCTATCGATTACAAACGCTATTTTATTGAAAAACATTTTTATCTTAACGTATTTCGCAAGAATTTTCATGATATATTTTCTCGCTTCTGACGTCACAATCTAAGATGGCTGCAGTGAGTATGCAGGTGCCTTAACGCGTTAGGCGGGGAGCACACAAATTTGCATAGGCGCATAAGCATATGCATAAGAAATTCGATTGGTTGAATTTCTTATGCATACGTTTATGGACCAATCACATTGGTTTAACTTACGCTTATGCGCCTATGCAAGTTTGTGTGCTCCCCGCTTTATACTTTTGCTAGTCACTTGGCTATCTTCTCGACATTGCCCGGGGTACACGCAGCGGCAGGAATGGAGTCCCTCGGTAAATGTATGCGTATGTGTGACAGTCGAAAGCGTCACCGCATACATATGAAGCGCGACGTATGTGTTACTTGAAGCGCGGAGGAGATCAAGCAGCGAAGGAGAAATTGGTAGGGGGCAATCCGATGTTGCATCCTTTTCGCAAATCGCACGATCGAGAGAGAAAGCAATGCAAGACGTGATGTCAGTTAGAGGTGTCCCTATAGCCTTCTCACTCACTCGACTCTCGAATGGAGAGAGTGCGAGTGAGAAAGCTATACGACACCGCGCTGTCTCTATCGGCGTCTCGTTCGCTCCAATATCGAGCTGTCACCTTTTCCTTTTTTTCCTTAAAGAAACGTGACTGAGCCGCGTGCATTCATTTTATTAATGAATAAATATTAAATATTAAAAAATATTTTAATAAATATTTATATTTAGAAATATATATTATATTAATTTATAAATAAATATTAATATTAATTTATTATATATATATTAATAATTAATATTAATATTTATTAATAATTAATATTAATATTTATTAATAATTAATATTAATATTTATTAATAATTAATATTAATATTTATTAATAATTAATATTAATATTTATTTATAAGTATTAATGTTTATTAATATTTTTTAATATTTAATATCTATTCATTAATATAATTAATGCTCAGCTACGTTTCTTAAAGGAAAAAAAAGGAAAGGATGACAGCTCGATATTGGAGCAAACGAGAAGCCGATAGAGACAGCGCAGTGTCCTATAGCTTTCTCACTCGCACTCTCTCCATTCGAGAGTCGAGTGAATGAGACGGCTGTAGGGACACCTCTAACTGACATCACGTCTTGCATTGCTTTCTCTCTCGATCGTGCGATTTGCGAAAAGGATGCAACATCGGATTGCCTCCTACCAATTTTTCCTTCGCTGCTTGATCTTCTCCGCGTTTCAAGTGACACATACGTCGCGCTTCGTGTGTATGCGGTGACGCTTTCGACTGTCACACATACGCATACATTTACCGAGGGACTCCATTCCTGCCGGTGCGTGTACACCGGCAGAGCATAGGCACAGATTAATAGACAGATAGCCAAAGACCCGGGTAAAGGCGAGACCGACATTTCTCACTGGTTTCAGCGCCATATCGTAGTAGTGGCTAATGTAGTAACTATGTTCCCAAGATAAAGGTCATGCTCAAACAAAAGTCAAAAAGTTGCGTCATACGATGGTAATATGACAGTCGATGCTTAATCACCAAAGTAGCAAATAATATTTTTAAAAAATGTTAGAAAAGTTTGAAAGACTTCTAAAATCGAAAATTTTTTCTAATTTGAAAAACTTTTTAATAATTAATTATTTTTTAATAATTATTTATTTTAATAATTAATTTTAATTATTTACTATTTAATAATAAACAAATAAATATAATATAAATTATGCATTGGAAATAGACAATTTCGTAGGCCTACTATAAATCTTACTTTCAAATCCAGGAATCCGAGTTATGCTCCCGTACGTTCACAATTGCTATTCCGCTAGTAGACTGTGGAATTATTTAAAATAAGTCGGAAATAATGAAAGTATCTAGCAAAATTATGTATACATATTTAATTGCGCGTTGATGTCTAACAATATAAGATCTTTAGAAAACGCTCAACATATTAGGATTCCTACAAAAAAAACGTGATTTGAAAGATATTTGTTGACAAAGATTTATCGTGCGAAATCTGTTCCTTATATATATATGTCAATCGATTATTTTGACGATGATTTCCAGTTCCAATTGGCTATTTTGACGACTTCTGGCTATTTTGACGACGGTCGTCAAAAATTTTACCAGTATATTG
Source organism: Lasius fuliginosus (assembly GCA_949152495.1). Classification (NCBI taxonomy): domain Eukaryota; kingdom Metazoa; phylum Arthropoda; class Insecta; order Hymenoptera; family Formicidae; genus Lasius; species Lasius fuliginosus. Next base: position 13,495,585 of record OX424452.1, on the reverse strand, counting down.
TATATTTCGGCGACGTCGTCAAACTATCCCGAAACAAAGAATTGATTAATTTGACGACGCTGTATACTTTGACGACATTATATTTATTTTTTGACGATTTTGACGACAGTAAAAAAAATTTGTCAAAGAAGAGAATAAAAGCAACATATAATAAGATATGGTTTCTTTTTTATCAAAAACTTAAAATGACTCTCTAACACATTGCCGATATTACAATACATTTGTAATTATTAAGCGGAAAAAACGCGGGCAATTCGAATAAATCGGACGTCAAGCTATATATCTTATATTCATTAAACGCGTATGTCTCAAGAACCACTATAGATATAAAAAATTGTGCAAATTAGAAATTTGCACATTGCTTCCTCACCATTTTAATTCGCTTACAAAGTTCCTCTTCAGAGGAAGCTAGTTTTTAAATTAAAGTAAAATTATTAGCATATAATAGATTGGCTTCCTCATAGAAAGAGCTTTATGAGCGAATTAAAATGGTGAGGAAGCAATGTGCAAATTTCTAATTTGCACAATTTTTTTATAAAATTTTGAATTTTACCGATTCAAATTCAATGGTAAAAGTAGAAAGTTTAAACGTAAAAAAAATGATAGAGACGAGGAAGGGAAAAAAACAAGAATAAAAACAATTTAACCCGATATTTCAAAATTTGCGGAAGTTAAAGCATACACAGACATTTCTCAAAACATTCGAAATTTGATAAAAAATAAACCCCTTCACCGATTTAAGCCAAATTCAATACCAACCATCCTTTAATGATACTCTATTCATGTAAAAAAATTCAGCCTGATATCTCAAAATTTACGGAAGTTAGACCAACCACGCTCTTTTTTGGAAAAATTCGAATTTTTATAAAAAATAGACCCCATCACCGATTTTAGCCAAATTCAATACTAACCATCCTTTAATGATACTCTATTCATGTAAAAATATTTAGCCCGATATCTCAAAATTTGCGGAAGTTAGAGCAACAACGTTCCTTTTTGGAAAAATTCGAAATTTTATAAAAAATAAACCCCTTCACCGATTCTAGCCAAATTCAATACCAATCAATCTTTAATGATACTCTATTCACGTAAAAAAATTTAGCGATATCTCAAAATTTACGGAAGTTAGAGCGACCACGCCCTTTTTGATGCACATACACACATACGGACATTTTAAAAATGTGATTTTTCGACGTTTTAGAACATTCTGAACACATTGGCATAAAAAAATGAAAAAAAAAATTTTCACGAAAACAGAGCTTCCTCTATGAGGAAGCAAAATGATTTAAAAAGCACTGTTTAGTGCTTAAACTGAGTAATTCTAATAGAGCAGAGAATGTACTAAAAAGTGCTTTTTGAATCATTTTTATATTTAAAGCAGTTCTTGAGACATAAGCGTTTAATAAAAATAAGATACAGCTTGACGCCCGATTCATTCGGCTTACGCGCGCTTTTTCGGCTTAATAATTGCAAATTTATTATTATCAGTAATAAAATGGAGTAATATTATTAGGGAAGAGTATGAAATTAGAAGTGCTTTTTGAAACATCCTTATAACTTTAGCGGTTGCCGGAATATTAGCGAAAATCCGTAAGAAATATTTTTACGCCAAGAAACATTATTTATCTCATTGTCAGTGACGGGACTTTTTTGGCACCGCTTCTCAGCTGATCGAGATATCAAATAACATGTAGGACTGCCGGCGTACGCGGCACTGTCTTTTGTAAATATTTCGGCATTTTTTCTATCGTATGCAACGTAAAGAACAGCGGATGGGTTTCACCTTACAACATTTAATATTGTATTGTATTGTTTTATTCCATCCAAAAATATTGTATAAAATATTTAATCTATATTATAACATGTTGAATAAAGATTTTATGATTTTTCTCCTTCATAAAATATCTATTAAATATTTATATAATATTATTAAAAAATAAATAGTAATAAATATTTCTAAATAATTATCACAAATATCGTGTGCTGTCTGGGATGTGATCTCTATTTACACATTGCTAAATCAAAGATAGATTAAAAAATTTAATATTTCTTGTAATGTGTTTTATTGACATTATATTTGTAAAATTTAATGTTTATTAATTACGGGTTTCCCGCGGCATATAAATTTATGTTACACTCTGTATACGCAATTTGACAACATCATGATGATTTATCGCGCATGAGCGTGTGACAGTGGCTGCGTTCAGCAGACTCAACAGTTGGGCAACATTACTAGATTTTCCGCTGACATTGGCCGCGTTCAGCAGGCAAAACCGCTAGGTAGCAATCGAACGTGATTGGTTTCTACTTTCAGAACCAGCAAATTAGCGTTGAATGTCAGCGGAAAATCTAGTAATGTTGCCCAACTGTTGAGTCTGCTGAACGCAGCCATTCAACGCTAATTTGCTGGTTCTGAAAGTAGAAACCAATCACGTTCGATTGCTACCTAGCGGTTTTGCTTGCTGAACGCACCCAGTGATTCGCATCCTGAAGTTGATTATGCGTTCATAAACTCAGTAAAAAAAAAGTGTAACAACCTCAGTGGTGACGACTGTACTTAGCGTGAGACACTACCGTGTTTCTTGATTTTGAGAAGATAATATTTTCGATGGCGATTAATTTTTGTAAAGATTAAATAGATCTACTCTAATTGTAGAAAATAATTAATGTGAATATTATCCATTATATTTTTCTAAATTTACTTAACATGATTTTTTTGATTTCACTTCTTTTTGATGCTAATATTTTAAGTTTGTTTTCCATGTTATTAATAAAGATAAAATATAATTTATAAATATAATTTTTGAGAAGATAATATTTTTGATGGCGATTAATTTTTATAAATATAATTTTTGAAAAGAATATTTTTGATGGCGATTTATTTTTGTGAATATAATTCCTTTCGTTATCGAGCAGTCGTGCCCGTGATCGACATCTCCCTTGCGTCTTAATCTTTCTCATTGAGTTAAGTTGGGACCACGGTCTTACATACAGGTCTTGAAACGAAGCCAAATTTTAGTGGTGGGGGTAGCCGCCTTAGCGTCAAGAATTTCATGTCTCCGGCCGCCACTACGCGTCGCTTTTGGTTATAGTACCTGGTTAGAATACCTCACATAACTGAATATCAGTTATGTGAGGTATTCTAACCAGGTACCATAACCAAAAGCGACGCGTAGTGGCGGCCGGAGACATGAAATTCTTGACGCTAAGGCGGCTACCCCCACCACTAAAATTTGGCTTCGTTTCAAGACCTGTATGTAAGACCGTGGTCCCAACTTAACTCAATGAGAAAGATTAAGGCGCAAGGGAGATGTCGATCACGGGCACGTCTGCTCGATAACGAAAGGAATTATATTCACAAAATTTATATCACTCATATTAATATACTCATATTAATACCACGTGTGATTCTGTGATTGTAATAATTTAATATTGTAATAATGTAATAATTTAATTTCAATTTAATCACACGGTTTTGTATATCATACATATACATATATATATATATATATAAATAGGTTAGGATTTCATGCACAGGGCGCTTGCGCTATCCGTACTTTAACTCGCAGCGCCGCCCTTACCAAACTAATTCTCGGACGTTAAGACGACTACCCCCACCACCTTCGTTTCAAGACCTGGGAGTTGATTGTGTATCTTAAAACAATGTGAAAATTACAAAAGTGAGGAAATTCACTAGAATATCTACAATTTCATTTGTCGAAATCTAGTAAATCTGTTCACTTTTGTAATTTTCACTTCGTTTCAAGATACACAATCGACTTCCTGTATGTAAGACCGTGGTTGGGACTATATGAGAATATACATATATATATAGTATTGATATTTATCCCCGAAAGGGTTATAAAACCTCCCACTTTCCTTACATCCATTAGAATAGAATTAATTAACTATAATTGTAACTATAAGAAATAACCAAATTAATCTAAACTAATACTCTGTGTCCGTGTATGTAATCTTTAACCATATTTTATTATTTTCATTCGTATTAATTTATGAATTTCGATTGTCTTTGCATAAAATTCTTCTTACTACTCACACTTCGTCGGTGCGTAAATGTCATTAATATTTTTATTGATTTGATTATCGCGTTTTATTTTCAATATAATTCTTTGTAGATGATTAATCTGTAATATAAACTGTAATATAATCTGTAATATAAACTCTCCGAAAAAAACGAAATCACAGAGCCGGCGCAGACACGCACTAGCCGTGCAGCTTTTGAATTTCGTAGGGTTAGTCAATGTGCCTCTAAAGCAAAGTCTCGAGTCAAGTCGATCGAAGAAATTTCTTTGACCTCAGAGACACTGACATGTTTAAAATCCTCAGCGAAGAGCGTATTCCACTTTGAAGCTCTCGCAGATAATCTAGAAACTGAGCGCCGTACTAACACCGAACTACCGCAAAAAAAACTCTCTGTTATATCGTTAATGAAAGAGGCAATAGTGAGAATAGTCGTTATAAAATGTCATAAAGTAGGACGATAAAGGACAATGGGGATTTATTCGAAACAAACGGAGTTATACAAATGGATTCCAGTTGTATGCGCCCCGCGCTCAATGATTCATTATACAAAATACGCTGCTAATTGTGCCATTTTGTCCTTCGGCGGTTTCGGTTTGCCCCGATTACGACTTTTGGCGTGACCTCGACCACGCGTGACGACTGGTTTCGAAGCTACCGCACGATGCTTTTCTACCAGCGCGGCAAAGACCGGTGTACAAAACACACAACCAGACATTTCGGTCGCCTCGTTAGGAAGTTTACTCTTATCCTGAAATGAAAAGAAAAAATACGATGAAGCATAAGAGAGCGTGATTTGCATCAACGGTTCCGTCGCGATGCATAGAAAGTATAAACTGCTTCAATCAATCTGCATCATAAGCGGATCCGCTAGTGTTTTCTATGTCTATACGTTGATGCAAAATGTTATTATTACCTGTTTGTACTCGACGGTTACTAATTGCGCGCCGCAGTCACACGTATCTGTATCGACCGTCACTTTGTGCGCGTTCTCGAATAGATGGATAATAACGTCGCAACGATTACATCCCAATTTCCACTTGGGCGCGGCCGAAGGGTCAAGCACGAGGATACCTAGATCGCATTCCAAACAGCTGGACAAGCCGTTCGAATTCATACTGTGCGGACACGTAGGATGTGTGCACGAATTGCAACCGCTCATTCCTTTTTTCATATCCCTAAAAAAAAAAACAGAGAAAGGAGTCTCGAATCTTCTTTTAAATACTCTTTTACATTCGACTCTTGTGGCGATTAGTACCTGAACGGTGGATTGTTGTAACAGTATGGGCAAAACGTATAACTTTTCCCTCGCGCTCCGGTCGACCATGAAAGCAATTCAAAATCATCCAATGGACATTTTAATTCTTTGTATATTCGTATGTTTCCATTTTGAGGTAAATTGTAAGTTTCATTACAATGTGCGCAATGCATTCTGGATGGTTTAGTTTGTATATACTTCATATATCGACGACATTTACCGCATCTGTGATATATATATATAATATAGACAATCGAAAGAAGTGTGTAAATTTATATAAAATAAACAAAAAAAGCATGTAATGCAGTTGTTATCGTGATTACTGTTTACATGTACCTGGAGTGTGCTTTGCCGGATGCCGACAACGGAGAAAACGAGACTTCGAACAATTGATCCATTGCTTCTATGCTTTGCACAAAATAATGAAACTTTTGTTTAAATATTTCCACAGTATGTTGTAAAACAGCATGAAAATCAGCGCGACCTAATGCTATTAGATTTAATTGCTCTTCCACAGCAGATCTCATTGTAGGCAAAACCAATTCAGGATCTATCTAACGAAAAGAGAATATATGTTTTACAGAAATTGTATTATCATCAGTATCGCAAATCGAAATCAATTATACCTTCTGATATCCGTGAACCAAAACGATTCCGAGAGAAGTGGGCACTAATTTTCTACCTGCCACAACAGTGACGTAGTTTCTAATACAAATATTATTTATATGTACAGGAATTGAAGCGTCCGTTCCAATGCCGTGTTTTTCCATGAGAGATATCAATTCCGATTCTGTTAAATAATCCGGTGGTTGTGTATAACATTCGACTAATTTTGCCTATAACAGTAAAAGAAGAGGCGTTTGATCATAAGTTACGGCACTCTCTTTTTAAATACGCGAGAAATACAGAGAAATTAATACAAGTACATGATAAAGATATATTTTACCTCTTGTATGTTTACTTTCTCGTCGAATGTAAACTTCGGCAGAGTGTCATTATTGCCAAGCGCTTGCCAAGTAAGAATACTTGTGTATCCAGGACTTAGCAAACTGTGACCAGTTGCTGTAAATATTTCTATGCCTATCTCGAATTTTATTGTAGTGCTCAAGTACTTACAATCCCGCGCCAACTATAAAATTAAAAATAGAGAGAAGTATGTACATAATGCCAGTGACTATTCTATCTCAAAGTTTCACCTCGAGATAAAAGTTTCGACATCAAGCATACCGTAGCAATAAAGTGACGTGTTATGTAATCGTACAATCTCCATGAATCGCCGTCGAGTTCGTTTCTTGTTGCATGTTTCATGGGTGTTATAGGGGGATGATCGCCCGCGTCATGACCTTTCTTTGGTCTGTTAATACCGGCCGCTATTATATTACGAACTTCCTCGCCCCACTCCGGGCTACTTTGCTGTTGTTTCAATGTCGAACTTGAAAAAATAAAATAATTATAATGAAAGAAAATCATATCATATATATGTACAGAATAAATGTTTGACAATTGATCTACAATTATGGAATTTACAGGAAACTATATCTTACAGCAAATCAAAATTTTCAGGATACGATGTAGTTTCTGTTCGCGGGTAACTTATGTATCCTTGAGTGTAAAGTCTTTCTGCAATTTGCATTGCATGTTGTGGACCCATTCCCAATCCAGAACTTGCAGTTCGCATCAACTCCACTGTATTTAAAGCTATAGGTCGCGATTTTGACTTCTCCGTACTCTGTACACTCACTACACTATACAAGATTTCACTTTAAATATTTTATAATCTTTCTAATTTACATTAAAATTTTAAGAATGTATAAAGTACAACTCACGTCGCGCGATCATGTTCTTTAACGTGACTTAGGAACATGTTTGCAACCTCTTTATCAAAAGAACGTACACGATTCCAATTTAATGCAATGTCCTGACCATCGGAAGACTTAATAGTTACCTTAAAAATAATATGAAAAAATAATATTATATTATTATTAATACAAAGTACGTTTCAAAGTACATATACATACTTGTAACACCCAATATGGATCTGGTTTGAAAGTTTGAATCTCATCATGCCTTTGAACACAGAATCCTAATGTCGGCGTTTGGCATGGACCGTAAGAAATAAGAGATACATCTAAATCTCCGTATTTGCCCTAAAAACATGTAATAACACACATATTGCAATATTTTATTAGCACAATATAATGCAAGAACATTTGTATAACTCACTTGAAAAAATTTAGTTTGATATCGTGTAAATGCACAGCCTATTCTTAAATCCAACTCTTGACGCGCATCGACGCTTTTCGCCTCATTTTCATTGGGTTTTATTAGATTTGCCAAAGCAGATTTTATATCTTTTTCTGTGATAGCAGAAAATCGTGCTCGCCATATATCCTAATAAAAAAAAAGATAAAATTATGAAGAATTTGTTCAAATAAAAAAGATCTGAGAGATTTAAAAGTCTTAATATTGAAATAGTAATAATATGTATATAAACAACTTGCATTTATGTGTAACTTCCTATGCATTCCTTGCTGTACCGCATTTATAACTTCGAAACAAATATTTTCACCTTCTTTGTCGCAATCTAACCATAATATTAAATAATCACAATGCGCTCCTTCCTTTGCCAAGAAATATGGTATTTTCAGTTTAGGCACCGCTTCTTTCTTCTCAGTTGGACATGAGAATAATTCTGCCTAAAAACATTAGAAAATATCTAAATATCATTGGATGCGCAAAAATAACAAAAATCGAAAAATGTAATATATTTTACCGGATCCACTTTGTCCCAATTGTTATATTTTCCAATAAAATCCAACGTCATGACGTGTCCACATACAGAGGTCATTTTAAAATTCACCGTCTCAGATTTGAATTGTCCCACCCATTCGTGGACGGAACAAGATCCATTCAATCCTAGAGATAATACTCATAAAAAAAAAAAGGAAACATGAAAGAGAGAAAAAATAATTTGAGTTGTGTCAACTCATACCTTTCCTGGTACTACATCGTCCATTGCTCAATATATTGGCGAGGGATGCTGCCAAGGAGGGTTTTTCGGCAACCATCAAAGCGGTTTTCATTTTGCTACAATTTCAATTTTTCATTTTGCTACAATATTTCGTTCATATATTATACAATGAAAGATTCCGATTAGCGTCGCAATCTAAGTGAAGACATTATCACTTATCAGACTAGTCAGACTCTTGCCACTGACGATGTATACGGCTATACGGTATACTGTATACATACATACTGAAGGCCGGTTTTACAGAAGTTGACTGCCTGAGCCTGACACGAACGTTTGTCAATCACTATACTTTCTTACCGACAGTGGAAAAATTTACATTATCTACAGTAGCTCACAAAGAGTTTTACCAGTCAGGCTGTAGATAGTTCTAGTTCTAGTTCTTCTTGTGTTGGCACTGGGCTGCGTTCATGCAGCTCCCATGCTGCCAGATGATCCGCAAGGCGATGAAAACCGAACTTCCTTGTCAAGCTAAGTCTACATTGGTCGTATCGTAGAATCGTAGCATCGTAGAATCGTATGTGTCAATAGCTAGTCTATATAAGGTCGTATCGTAGTATCGCAAGCGTCGTTAAGCATCGTGCGATTTGTCGTAATTGGTCGTCGCTGACTGTGTAGAAAGTTCAACAAATCCAAAACTTCTACGATCCTGCGACAGACTGTGCGCTCATTGGCTGAATCCTCTTTTCATAAACATGGGTTGACTTAACTATCTACATAGCGTTTTATTTAGTGACTTGTCGACCAATCAGCGATAAGAATGACGGTAGCGGTAAAAGCAGTATATTTCTCTGTTTCTTTGAAAATTGAAGTAATCACAGTGCGAAAATGGATGAAATCACAGTGCGAAAATATATGCTTTTAATGATGAGCATGATTATTATTTCTACTGTTTACGTTATTTTAAAGCGTCGACATCATGCGACTCGTCGGAGATGGAGGATCAGACCACTAAACAAGTGTCGTAATGTAAAGGGATTCCATTTGTCATTATTTCGTGAATTAAGGGGATGTCGGAGTGACTTATTTACCGACTGAAAAATTTTTTTCTTTTTCACGTTTATCTTATTATTGGTTGAATAGAATAATAAATGCTTTTCCACGATTAAAGTACACATAGCAACAAAGGGCGGAATGTCCGATTTTATGTTAATTTTATGTTAATAACACGTATTTATGTTATTTATGTTAATACACGTATGCACGAAAATTTTGCACACGCTTTTCTCTTTCACTAAACTTCTAAATTCATTTCTAAAAGTTTACCTACATTCCTCCATGCAATTTCGAGTGGGGACTGATCTTATTTTGTACGTACAAACTGCAAAACTTTTATATTAAACAATATTGTTTTGACCTGACGGCGTCAGAGGTTGGGTCAGGTTGAAACAATATTGCTTAATATAAAAGTTCCGCACTATGTGTACTTTAATCGTGGAAAAGCATTTATTATTCTATTCAACCAATAAAAAGATTAACGTAAAAAAAGAAATAATTTTTGGTCGGTAAAACAGGCGAACTGCGGAGTTCGGCCGTCAGTCCGACATCCCCTTAAAGATTACAGACCATGAAGAATTTTTTTTGTATACAAGGATGTTACCTCATCAATTTAATGATTTACTTAGACAAATTATGCCATTTCTTCCTCGTGGTGGTCCGCGACGTTCTTTACCTTCAGAATTGAAACTTGCATTGACTATTGGGTGATTATGCAATACATTATATATTTTTAAAAAAGATATAAAAAGGATTTTTAATGATAATTGTATTTCCTTTGATGAATTTCTTTGGTGTTAAATTTTTTATGATTGCAGCTTTTTAGCACATGGTGACAGTGCACGTTCTAAATGTTGGGAATATAGAATTGGTCGATCCACTGTATACAAAGTTATTCGAGAAGTGTGTGAAGCAATATGGAAAGCTCTTCAACCTGCAGTACTTCCACAACCAGATCGATTCATTTGGAAACAATCAGCTGAAGGTTTTTTCAATAAATGGCAGTTTCCAAATTGCATCGGTGCGCTTGATGGGAAGCACATTCGCATAAAAGCACCATCAAATTCTGGATCAAAATATTTTTGTTATAAAAAATTCTTCAGCATTGTTCTAATGGCAATATGTGACTACAAATATCGTTTCCTTTGGGTGGATATTGGTCAATTTGGTATGTACGTAAGTGATTGCAATGTGCATACATATTCTTCAAAGCTCTCCTTAGACAAGAAGAATTTTTAAGAATATTGATGCGCATGATTGATAGATAAGTCAGTTAATATTGTTAAACATTTTTCTTTGTTTTACAGGATCTATTAGTGATGGTGGAGTGTGGAGTAAGACTGAGCTTGGGAGATGTGTGGGACAAGAAACTTTTGACGCACCACTGCCATGTGAATTGCCTGGTACAAATATCAAAACTAATTATGTCCTCGTTGCTGATGAGGCCTTTTCATTAAATATGAACATTTTAAAACCATATTCTAAAAAGTTTCTTGCTGGTAAAGATGCTGATAATGCTCGAGTATTTAATTATCGTCTGTCAAGAGCACGAAGGATCATTGAAAATACATTTGGTATATTGGCAGCTAGATGGCAAATTCTTCAGAAAGGCTGCAATTTTCATCCTGAAAATCTGGATCACATAATTAAAGCTTTAGTTTGCTTACATAACTTTATTATGAATGATGAAGAACAGAAACCTGATGCTACAAAACGGTATTGTCCCTCTAACTTTGTAGATAGGGATAGTGAAAACCATGAAATCATGGAAGGCGCCTGGCGAGGGCTGATGGACAACTCAGCACTATATGAAGACCTTGTTAATATGAAAGGAAACAGTGGCATAAATGCTGCAAAAGCTCAGAGAAATGTATTTCGCGAATATGTAGTATCAAAAGTTGAATGCAACCAAGCTCCATGGCAATTTGAATTGGCATTAAGAGGATGTTATATTAATAAATAAATAATATGTAATATTATTAAATAAATTTTTTCTTAATTTTAGTTTATTAATTTTTTATTATAAACTGTACAATGCATATATATGTACTTGTTTAATAGAAAAGGAAATAAATTTGTATATTGATATATGTATTTATTGATATATAAATAAAATTATTCTGCATTGGTATATAAATTTTACTATTTCCTATTAAATAGTGTGTATTTATCTAGTTCCACTAGTTCATATCAACTATACATATATTTAGTATACCAGGTCGAAGGCACTAAGAGTTTCATATCACAAACCAACTTCATATCACAAAAAAACGCATTATTTTTACCTTATATGTATACAGGGTGTCCCAGAATAATGGGGACTAATCTCGTGTGCAGATAGAGCGGACTAAACTGAGTCGAAAAGTCCTCTACCATTTTGCCAAATTCGCAATAGTTATTGCGTTATTAATTAAAATATTTGAGCTAATGAGCGCGTGGGAAGCGGTAGGCCGGAATCGGTAGGCATGTAAGATGGCTTATTTGTTTACATCTCTTAGCAACAAATATCACGCTTCGCTCACCGTTCGCTGCGTGACTTCACCTCTCGCTCAGATGATGCTTTTATTGCTAAGAGACATAAACAAATAAGCCATCTTACATGCCTACCGATTCCGGCCTACCGCTTTCCACGCGCTCATTAGCTCAGATATTTTAATTAATAACGCAATAACTATTGCGAATTTAGCAAAATGGTAGAGGACTTTTCAACTCAGTTTAGTCCGCTCTATCTGCACACGAGATTAGTCCCCATTATTCTGGGACACCCTGTATATACATATATATATATTATATTAGACATTTTTTTGGTATTCTTATATATATCCTGGTATTCTTATATATTCTGGTATTCTTATATATCTTATACATATTAAAGCTCTTTTTATAAAAATATAAATTTTTTAACATTATATATATTATATATATATATATAAAATGTCTTAAAAGTAAAATACAACTAATAAATATTAAAAGTACATTAACATCATTTGAACTGAAAGTGAACACATTAAACATCTTAACTTAAATATATTTAACTAAAATATGGTTTAAACATTAAAATTAAAAAAGCACTCTTTTGAAATTTTAATTAAATGCATTCAAATTTTTAAAAAGATGCTTTTTTTAATTTTAATGCTTAAATTTAGTATTATATTTTAGTTATATTTTAATTGAAATACTTCAAACAAAATTGATTAATCAGTCTTCTGAAATTTTACAACCAAATACAAAATAAAATGCATCTAAATTTAAAACATAATTAATTTTAATTAAATTTAAAATATATTAATACATAAAATAAACATTGGTAAGACATTAATTAAATATTTGAACGTTAGTTTAACAATTAATAATATATTACTTATATCACTTTTTAAACTTCTTCATATTTTTGCAAGATAGGAAGTAGTTCAATCAAACATGTTAATCGAGAAGTAGGGGGTATTCTTCCTAGAGAACCTTTTAAAATTTGAAGAAATGCTTCAACTTCTGTGTTCAACATTTCTGCTGGTCTATAAGAATCTTGACTCATGCGTTGTTTTGAACTGATGCTAGCAGAGGTGCTACTTAATGTTGCGGTCATAGTTCGTATGGTATCAGTCATATCTTTGAGCACATTCATATCATCATTCTTTATTTTCTTTTTTTTAAAGAAATGATCAGGAGGAGGAGTTTGAATTTTTACTTTTTTTTGTGGAAGTAATTCTCTGGTTTTGTAACTGTAGACATTACAGAACCTGCATCTGATATATCTATAAAATAAGAAGATACATATAAATAAATTTTTATTGACTTAAATATTGATTTTCTTCCAAGCAACACAGACAATAAGTGCGTCATTCTATCTATTTCAAACTCTAGTGAACAAAAGATAGAATGAATGTATCGCCTGTGTTGTTTGTCGAAAAATTTACATTATAATACATTGTATAAGATTGTATAATAATATATTAATAAGAAACACTTACCTGTCTGAGAATCATGGAATGAATGATGAAAACTGACAGATTCAGAAGAGGAATCATCAACTGATGTTGATTTATATATATTAACAGATGGTTTATTTAATTGTGTACTTGATGATATGGGTAAGCCAAATCTGTTAGAACAGATTTTCGTCAAACACCCATTACAAATTTTGAAGGCAGAAAGACTACAGTTTGCATAGAGGAATTGATATATTCGATCATGTTGCCAGCATGTCAGCAGACATACAACAAAATCTGTTCACATAACTGGACAACAGATCGTCAATAGAAACCGAGCAGAACTTGTTGATATAATTGACGGCACATTGATGGCAGAAACCGAGCAGGATCTGTGCGGCGCAATTTTGACAGCAGATTGGTAACAAAAACCGAGCAGGATCTGCGCAATGAAATTTGATATCAAATTGTCGGCAGAAATCGGGTAGATCCTGCTGATGTAATTGACGGCACATTGATGGCAGAAACCGAGCAGGATCTGTGCGGCGCAATTTTGACAGCAGATTGATAATAAAAATCGAGTAGGATCTGCGCAATGAAATTTGATATCGAATTGTCGGCAGAAATCGAGTAGAGCCTGCTGATGTAACTGACGGCACATTGATGGCAGAAATCGAACAGGATTTGTCGTTTTAAATCATGCATAATTTCCGGTATTGTGTGGTGTTGTTTGGAGATTCTATATAATAAGGGCCATTCCAGAATACATTGAAAATGTCCCGTTGCCAGTTGCAAAATCATTGTGATCTAATCAGCGTCGAACTAGCTTGACGCTAATTGGATTGTAATGATTAGGCAACTGGCAACGGGACATTTTCAACGTATTCTGGAATGGCTCTAAAAATCTTGCCATCAGGTTATTTATCTGGGCAAAATTCTGCGAGAGAAAAGGATATACATTTACCATTTCTCTCTTTAACCATTTATTCTGATTTTTGACGAGTTCACGCATGCTCAATTATAATACTTTATGTAATACGTAAGTATTTTAATTAATTTTTTATAATATTTTATAATTAGTATTTTGTAATACAAGAAGTATTTTAATTAATGTTTTGTATGTTTATTTTCTTTTGAATTCACTTTTATTTTGTTAATCTTTATAATATACTAACTACTAAATAAAGATTAATATAAGGAATTTCTTGTTATATATTTTGTTTTACATAAAATGATTGTTGGAGCATATAGCTGAAATTGAAATCATTCGATATAACATGCGACGATCACCTGTGAATCACGCGCTCCCTGTATGTAGGGTGGGAGAAATCCCTTAGTACCGAAGAATTATATATAAGAGAGCCGAGATTTCGGTATGTATGTATGTGTCGTGACGCCTCGAGAGAGAGAACTCGCTCAGAAGTTATCGCTATCGGGTAACTCAAAATTATATTCGCTATCGTAAAAATCATTATCCGCTGTCGTGTAAGTTAATTATATCATTATCTTGTTGAACTATTGTGACGCGAATTTATTCGAGAAATTATACTGACAATTTGTAATATTATTGACCACGCGGTGATTCGTGCGGTGTGTTACCGCCCATCGCAGCACTCTTATTGTTCAACTTAAATAAATCAGCAATTATATGAATCTCGCATACTAAATTGAATCCATCTCAATCAAAACATCTTCGCGAGAATTTGCAACAAACAAAAATGGTCCTTCGAGCCGGATAGGGTGCGCGTATCGGAGCAGGTGATCGCCGTGATCGAGTGAGTTCAGTGGTATAGACATGTTGGTCGAAAAACAATAATTTGAAGACAATTAGTAAAATTATAGTTAACTTAAACAATATAATCACTAATTTAAGAACATTTTAGAACAGTTAAATTAGCTGTAGCTGTGGTATATTTGATTGATCTTTCTGATCATTGTTTGCCCACGTGATCGCGACGTGTGGTAGTTCGAGTGATTACAATAGGTGTTAGCTCACGTGATCACGACGTGTGACTGTCGTGTTCATCTCCGTCAATCATCCCGAAATTTCGGTGATACAGAAACGCAGTGAAGTCATAATTATCGAGTGCAGTCAATCCAATAAGCAAAATGAGCATCGAAATTCTTCGCAAACAACGAAGTCATCTAAAAGGAAAATTGACCAATATTAAAAATTTCATCAATAAGGTCAAGAAAGATGCTAACTTGACACCAGAGGAAGTAACAGCGCGACTTCAGGCATTAGAGGAGATACACACCAAAGCGCACAATGTATCACAGCAACTTTTTATACTAGAAAACGAGCCCGATTCAAGGGATGAAGTGGAGGACGCCGAGTTCGACGAGCGTTATTACAGCATAAAGGCAGAGTTATTGCAGTTACTGAGAAGAATCAAACCACCTCCAGCAGGACCGTCAAGCGGCAGCACAAGCAGCGTGACCGATGACGCGACGATGAAGCAGTTTCTGGAGCAGCAGGTAATTTTAATGCAGAAATTAACTGAGCGTAATGACAATGATACGCTAGTTAGGACCATGGAACAACAAGGTCAACTGCTAGAGAGATTGAGCACGCGGTCGAGCGCGTCCGTACGAGAAGCTCAAGTAAAATTACCGTTAATCAAGCTGCCGACGTTTGACGGAAATGTGGAGGATTGGAAGAGATACGCAGATACCTTCAAAACACTGATTCACGATAGCGAGCTGTCTGGGGTGCAGAAACACCAGTATTTAGTCGGATCTCTGAGCGGTTCAGCGGCAAAAATAATCGAGGCGATTGACATCTCCGAAGACAATTACGTCATCGCCTGGGATCTATTAAAAAAGAGGTATGACGACGAAAGAGGGATAAAAAGACGACACATACAATGCCTGATTGACGAGTTGCCGCGAATTAAACAAGAATCTGCAAGCGCAATTCAGGAACTCGTCGATCACATACAGAAACATATACGAGTGCTACAATCAATGAAGCTCCCCACGGACTCGTGGGGAGACTTAATCATATACGTTATCGAGAAAAATCTGGACAACGTTACCAGAAGGCGATGGGAGGAGCACATCGAGAGTAAAGAGGACGTCACGACGACGACCATGATGGAGTTTCTGCGGCGGCAGAGCCAGCTGTTGCGGCGATCGGCAACGGATGGCAGTGTCAATGGAGCGAGGAGCGAGGTCAGCGGGAAGGAGGCTTCGAACAAGCAGCGAGGTTCGACTACGAGGTCGCGAAGCAAGGCGACGCTGGCAACGACAACTCAGGAGAAAAAATGCTACCTATGTCAAGGACAGCACCTTCTCTATAGTTGCCGAAAATTCTTGAGTTTGGCTGTCGATGACAGAATCAAAGAAATAAAAAGACTAAAATTATGTTTAAATTGTTTTCGATCAGATCATTATTCCAGATCTTGCAGGTATGGCTCTTGTAAGGAATGCGGCGAACGGCACAACACGCTATGTCACCTGAGAGGACAAACGCAGAACCTGCTAACAAAACCACCGAGGAGTCCAACAGAGAATCCGGAAGAAGCATCCACCGGCACGACACTCTGCTCAGTGATGGACGCCGTGAGAGGAGCAGCAACTACTGGCGACATCGAATCATCGAGTCATCACACCCGAATCGACTGCGAGCGTAAGCGAGTCTTGATGGCAACGGCCATCGTAAACGTAAAGACGAATGTCGGCGAATCTCAATTGCGGGTATTATTGGATAGCGCTAGCGAGCTTAATTTTATAACGGCAGCAGCATGTAAACGATTAAATATCAAATTGGAAAACAATCGGGAAAATATAAGCGGATTGAACGGTATGAGCTGCGTCATAACTCACGGTTGCAAGGTCTCACTGAAATCGCGGACGTCAGGTTTTGAGTTGAATTCTTATTGTCTGGTTGTTCCAAGGATCACAAAGAAACTGCCTTCATTCACGGTCGAAGTATCCGAGTTTCAATTTAAAATCCCGGAGAATTTAAAGTTGGCAGATCCGCTATACTTTAATCCCGGTCATATTGACGCGCTCATCGGAAGCGAATTCTTTTTTCAGTTGCTAGACTACGGTAAGATCGAGCTGGGTGACGATTTGCTTGCGTTGCAAAATACAAAGTTCGGGTGGATAATAGCGGGTCCGGTACCGCAGCACCTAGTTACCAATCGAGCGACCAATCGTCAATTTTCAAGCAACCATACGTGTCTGTTAACGCAGAAATTGTCTATCGATGAGACTGTCAAAATGTTCTGGGAATTGGAAGAATATAAGAGTAATAACACGCTATTATCAAAGGACGAACAATGCTGCGAGAATTATTTTGTAAATACCACCGGTCGGGACGCGTCCGGACGATTTGTCGTTCGATTGCCCTTTCGGGAAAACAGAGATCAATTGGGTCGTTCGAGGGATATCGCCGTGAAACGATTTAATTATTTAGAACGCAAACTCCAAGGACGTTCAGAATTTCGTAAACAATACAGTGAATTTATGCGCGAATATATTGATTTGAATCACATGTCTGCGGTTGACGAGAATGATGTCGCATCAAATCCAGTATATTTACCGCATCACGGCGTGATTCGCGAATCAAGCCTAACAACGAAGTTGCGAGTCGTATTTGACGCGTCGGCAAGAACCACCTCTGGTATTTCGCTTAATGACACGTTGTTAGTAGGAGCAACTTTACAAGACAATATAATTGATATCGTGATGCGTTTTCGTTTGCCGGCTATAGCGGTTACCGCAGATCTTAAAAAAATGTATAGACAAATATTAATACATCCAAACGATCGCGATTACCAGAGAATTTTATGGCGATTTTCTCCGAGCGATCCAATAACTGAGTATAAATTGAATACCGTTACATACGGTCAGTCATGCGCTCCTTTCTTGGCCATTCGTTGCGTACGGCAGTTGGCGGATGAAGGGGCGAGCGAGTTTAGCCGGGCATCGAGAGCGTTGTTGAGCGACTTGTACGTCGACGACATTATTACCGGTGTTGATTGCGAGGACGAAGCGATAGAATTGATATCGCAATTAGAATCATTGTTAGTTAAAGGCGGATTCAAGGCGCATAAGTGGCGTACGAACAGCGAACGAGTGATGAAGGGGTTGCGAGCGATCGATCAGATGGGGGAACCTTCTGCTTTGGCGATCGAGGCGAGTACGATAAAGACGCTAGGTCTAAATTGGTGTCCGAGAATGGACATCTTTCAATTTTCGGTCGGTTGTATGGTCGATTCGGTCTCAACGAAGCGTGAGGTTTTGTCAACGATTTCGAGGCTGTTTGACCCGCTTGGATTGATCGGTCCTATTATAGTTCGAGCTAAGCTGATTATGCAAGCAACGTGGATATCGAATCTCGGGTGGGACGAACCGTTGACTGAGAGTCTCC
Source organism: Lasius fuliginosus (assembly GCA_949152495.1). Taxonomy (NCBI): domain Eukaryota; kingdom Metazoa; phylum Arthropoda; class Insecta; order Hymenoptera; family Formicidae; genus Lasius; species Lasius fuliginosus. Next base: position 13,476,956 of record OX424452.1, on the reverse strand, counting down.
GTCGAGCGTGGGATGCGTATATGGAGGATTTACGGGGAGTCGGCGCGATTCGAGTCCCGCGTAGAATTGTTCGATGCTCCAATGCAGTGCGCTTCAATCTTCACGCATTTTGTGACGCCTCATTAAAGGCATACGGAGCTTGCATTTACTTGCAAGCAATTGATGAAGACAATAATTCAAGTTCTTCTTTAATCTGCTCTAAGTCTCGAGTAGCGCCAGTCAAGAGCAGGACGATCACGCTGCCAAGACTCGAGTTGTGCGGCGCTATTGTCTTAGTCAGATTGGTTCAAAACGTGAAGAGAGCGCTCAGGATTGCGTTGGATGAAGTGCATGCATGGAGCGATTCGACTATAGTGCTGGCATGGATCGCCGGCGATCCATCGCAGCAGAAAACATTTATCTCAAATCGAGTAGCCGAGATACAGTCGATCCTCCCATCGATGCATTGGCATCACGTGGACGGAGTCGAGAACCCGGCGGATTTGGTATCGAGGGGCACTAGCTTAGACAATTTGAAACAGAATAAAATCTGGTGGGAGGGACCGATTTGGTTGTCGCGTTTTGGGGGTATCGAACAGCACGATTCGCAACCGTCTCTCACCGAGGAAGACGAGAAAATTATTCTAGTCGAGCAAAGATCACATAGGCGAGTTTTCGCGAGCGTTATTAAAGAAGACCATATTATTGAGTTATTATTAAATCACAACTCTTCGCTGTCGAGAATTGAAAGAATCGTCGCATGGATCATTCGGTTCGCGAACAACATCAGGTCGGATCGCGACAAGAGAAGTTTCGGAAATTTATCAAATGCAGAAGTTTGCCGCGCGCATCGAGTTTTAATGTCAGCGGTTCAGGAATTTGGTTTCTCGGAAGTAATGGCGGATCTGCGAGCCGGCAAGCGGCTTCGAATTAGCAGCAATCTACTGGCACTCAATCCCTTCGTTGACAAAAAGGGACTCCTCAGGGTGGGCGGTAGAATTCAAAATTCAAATTTGACGTTTGAAAATAAACACCCGATTATTTTACCATCGGATAGCAGATTTACACAATTGCTATTCGAAAGAGAACACCATCGGTTATTGCATATCGGCCCTCAAGCGCTACTGTATTCTATTCGAGAGAATTATTGGCCGCTGAGGGGAAAGAGCATTGCTAGAAAAATTGTACATAGATGTGTAATTTGCTTTAGAAACAAACCAAGAATGTTATCACAAATCATGGGACAATTGCCCGCGGACCGTGTGACGCCGAATCGACCATTCTTTGTTACCGGAGTCGACTTTGCCGGACCGATTACGACTCTGCTCAATAGGGGCCGAGGTAGAAAAACGGGCAAGTCATACATCTCGTTATTCGTCTGTTTTACAACTAAGGCAGTCCACCTCGAGACTGTTAGCGATTTGAGTTCGGCATCCTTTATAGCCGCTCTTAGACGATTTGCCGGACGTCGAGGCTATCCTCAACGCATTTATAGCGACAACGCAACAAATTTCGTCGGAGCGCGCAATGAAATTCGAGAGATGTATGACTTGCTCGAAAGGGAAGAGCAGAAATTAAATGAGATATTTTGCATACCGAATAAAATTGAATGGAGGTTTATTCCACCAGCGTCTCCTCATATGGGAGGATTATGGGAGGCAGGCGTAAAGTCCTGCAAATTCCACTTGAAACGTGTTATAGGCGAGAGTTTGTTAACTTTCGAGGAGCTGAATACCGTGTTGACTCAAGTCGAGGCGTGTTTAAACTCGCGTCCGATTTGTCAATTGCCGTCAACTGCCGCGGACCCGCAGCCGCTCACGCCGGGGCACTTTTTGATTGGTGGTCCCTTGACCGCTCTCCCTGACATCGATATAACTGAAGTATCCATAAATCGCCTCGATCGCTGGCAGATCGTTCAAAAAATTGCTCAGGATTTTTGGAAACGATGGAGCAAAGAATATTTGACATCTCTGCAGGGCAGAGCAAAATGGACTCGCGAGCAAATTAATTTAAATATAGATGATGTCGTGCTAATCCAAGATAATAACGCGCCGCCACTAAGGTGGAAGTTAGGAAGAATAAGCGAACTACATAAGGGACGGGATGACAAGGTACGAATTGTTACACTGCAAACGGCCAGTGGTACCTATAAAAGAGCGATAAACAAATTGTGCAAGCTCCCGCTCTCTGAAGCGTAATCTACTTTGAAAGGATTAATTAATCATTAATGGTGGGCGGGATGTTGGAGCATATAGCTGAAATTGAAATCATTCGATATAACATGCGACGATCACCTGTGAATCACGCGCTCCCTGTATGTAGGGTGGGAGAAATCCCTTAGTACCGAAGAATTATATATAAGAGAGCCGAGATTTCGGTATGTATGTATGTGTCGTGACGCCTCGAGAGAGAGAACTCGCTCAGAAGTTATCGCTATCGGGTAACTCAAAATTATATTCGCTATCGTAAAAATCATTATCCGCTGTCGTGTAAGTTAATTATATCATTATCTTGTTGAACTATTGTGACGCGAATTTATTCGAGAAATTATACTGACAATTTGTAATATTATTGACCACGCGGTGATTCGTGCGGTGTGTTACCGCCCATCGCAGCACTCTTATTGTTCAACTTAAATAAATCAGCAATTATATGAATCTCGCATACTAAATTGAATCCATCTCAATCAAAACATCTTCGCGAGAATTTGCAACAATGATCATAATATTTAGTACTTCTAAAACGTTTATTTATTATTTATGTTGCTGAAATATAACGTTTATATTAATTGTAAGATTTGCTTACTTCAAATATATGAATGGGAATTGCCCAGATGTATAGGACAAATCAAAACTGCATATCACATGGAAAGACTCCCCAGACAACACCACGTCCAAAACCGGGACATAAGACGTCTTAAAGATGTCTTAAAGACGTCTTATGATACGATGTCTAAAAGACATCTTAATCACGTCTTTAAGACGTCTTATGTCCCGATTTCGGACGTGGTATTATCTGGGTCTTTTATTGATTTTTAGTGTTGATTTCTTGCGGTGTCGGTTGTCGGTTGCTCATTATTCTTTTTATTAGAAGTGAGCCACATGGTCAGGTGATTTTCGAGGTAATACTTCGTTTCTTTTTATATGTAGAATATATAATATTATAGAAAATAAAATGCAATTTCTAAAGAAATCTCTTCATATATTTTTTATATCATTGTTTGGACACGTTTCATAATGAACGAGAAGAACTAACAAATTTGAGGTTATTTCTTTTTGACAATAGCTGTGTTCCGATATTCACAGTATACGTGACAAAAACTATAGATTTTCAGTACTGGCAGTGAATATCGGAACACAGCCGATGTCATACATGTAATTTTAATCCACCAAATTTAGAATGGAATAAATTAATAACATCAGAAAGTAAAAATCGAATATGTTGCAGATGATATTTGTTGCAAACAATATAAATATACTGCAGAATATGAAAACAGGTAATACTTTGTTGCATAGGTGTTTAAATCTTCCACATTTGTCGCGCTACACGTGAAAGTATCAAGCTTATTTGTCAAAAAAAGGATTCAGCCCGCCAGTGAATACGTCAGATGCATATACAATAAGACAGCCTATATTTGGTTGTTAGCGACATTAATATTTTACATAATGTGATATCTCTCCCGATACTTGAACCTTTTACACCACAAAAAATGGAAAAATTGTCACTGCTGATTATGTTTTGTCTATATTGTTCGATTGTAAATGCAACAGCATCAAGTATAGTTGGCATAACAAATGCAGTATCTCCTAAATGTAGTACAAATACTGCAACAAACAATCAAGCTAACCAGAATGCAAAAATTATCGGTGAAGAGTATGATACTTTGGCAATTATAATTGAAAAAAGTCTATTTACTATTAGAAATATTGGGACAAGTATCAAACATTATCAAAAATAGCACATGTGTGGGAGGACATGTAAGTAATTTCTATAAATAACATCTATTTGTTACTTTAGATGTTATACACAAAAATTTTATTTATTAATTGTATAATATTGTAATTTTCAATATTTCCAATTTCTATTATATTAATTATTATTAAAGTCTTAATATATAATATTTCATTAGAAAAAAAATTGAGTTTATACATATTTATTTGAAATTAAATTTTATTAATAGATTCTACAAAATCATTTACTTATTGGAGAGTGACAGTCTTAATATAAATCATCTGTTGTTTTATTTAGCTAACTATTAATTATAGAAAGGTAATGGATTATTTTATAAACATTTATATTATTTAATTTTATATTTAATTTTAAAAAACTAATAATAGAGCTTATTACTCATGTACATTTTTTGCTTCTTGCAGGCTTGTACATTGAAAAGAGTACAAAAGCATCCTTTAGAAGGAGATGCATTAAATCAATCCGATTCTACTATATACTATGAAGATCTTTTGAGTTGCTCAGAGAACTCTACTGATGAAGGTATAAATATATATACGATATGTATTATATATTTATCTAATATATATTGCATATATATTTATATGCATTTAGTTTTAATATTTAATAAGTATATTAGTTACATAAAAAATGTGTATTTGTTCAGGATATGTTTGTATATGCTACAAAAATTTAGATAATTTTTATTTTATTTTGCAATTTTGTTTTTATTATACAATATTTTTATTATGTAATCAACTATTATTTATCATATAATCAATTATATAGGAACATATCAATGCTATTTTTAAAAAAATGTGTTTTAATTTTCATAGAATATTTAAGATATTAATTTTTGTTTTATAATTAATGCATGAAAATTAATTTGAAGCAAGTTGTGTGATATACAGTGGTATGTAATATGCACTCTTGAATGCAGCTTCAAAGTGTTCATGCTGACATTTACATGCGAATAATTATATTAATGTAACGATATGTGTTCACTCCTATATATAGAACAAACTGTTATGTCAGTAGAGGAGGACAGCGAGCCTATCTTGGGACTATGGTTTGAAGAAATTCTTACTCTATCAGATGAAATTTCAAGAAATGCCAATAAAGAAACAAATAATGAAGCAAGTGCTGGACATATTGCTACGTTCCAGACAATCGAGAGCCTCATGTAAGTTTTCAAATATAATAATTTCTTTATATACTTACTACAACCATAAATTATTACAAGGAAGTTACTTATACATATTATTATATTAATTAAGTTAATTATATGTATATATATATTATTACACGTATATTATATATATAAATTAAAATATTTTTAATTTTTGTTGAAATGTATTGTCAGGAAAAAAAGATCAATAATCAACTTCCTTACAATAATTTACGGTTGTAATAAGTATACAAAGAAATAATAACGTAAGATATTATGTTATATATGACAATATCTTACGTTACATTATAAATTACATTATTAAACTAAACTTAATATGTTATAAGCTAAACTAGGAACAAGGAGCAACATATATTGAAGTAATAATTAATAAAAACAAAAAGTATATAAATTTAATTTAAAATGTTAATTCATAATGTGTTACAGAACATAGAAATGCAAAAGAAGCAAAATACTACACGTAAAGTTTTAATTATAGATCCAATATATCTTTTTTCTAATATCTTGTGTTGTTCTTTACTCTTCTCTTATTACACTGATTTTCAAATCTCCACAAGTATTTTTATTTTTCGTTTTTGTGAATTATTATTACTTTCAATATTGTTTGTCTGGATCTAGGCACAAACTTTTGCTTAAGTAAATGTAAGTCAATTACAACCATTCATTTTCATCTTGATAATAAAAATGAAAAACTTTGATTATTTTATCCTCTTATGCATTATGCATTATGTAAAAATTTGCATCCCGTTATACTCTTATTTCCCGCCATAATCTGATGTCCCGCCATAATCTGATGCTCTCTGATTGGGTAACTAACAGTTGAAGCTTATTGCTCATAGCTTTATCGGTATTTGGCGCGCGCAATTGTTTTTGGTCGTTTCGATCATTTCACTGTTACAATTGTGTATTTGTGTGTTAAGTGCACAAGAAGTAAAAGGAGAATAATTTATGTGAGAAGTACAGTTCTTGAATTAATTTTAAGTCAATTTTTGGAAGTATATAATCTTCAGCTGCAGCCAAGAGGAAAATACGTAAATATGAAAACAAATAATTTAAAATTTTCTACTTCGCGAAAAGCATTGCATAGGTTATCCTCAAGGCAGAGAAGTAGAATTAGGTTAGGAATTAAGCAAAATTTTTGCAGATATAAAAAATTAGATAATATACAAGACATACAAGATAATATGCAAGATATTCCTGGTCCATCAACATCTACAGAATGTAATCGTTCTAATAATTTTATAGATACTTGGCGTGACATTAATATAGAAAATGGGTCTTCTTCTTTGTCGTCCTCTGCTTCTGAGTCTAGTGATCCGATAGCCTCATTTTTCAATACTGTTTCGACAGAACCATCTTTTCGTGAACAATTAGCTTCTTGTTTCGTAGATATCAATTTGACGCATATTCAAGGAAATAGGATATTATCTCTACTTCGCACGCATCCTTGCTTTTCTAAATTGCCAAAGGATGTTAGGACGCTTCTTAATACGCCACGAAATTGTGTTGTTACTTTTAATGTGGAGCCAGGTGAATATATTCATTTTGATCTTGAAACAGAGATTACTCAATATCTCGAGAGTATTTCATCTGCAATCACTATTAATCAATTAGAAATAGATTTTAACACTGATGGATGCACATTAGATAAATCAAGTAGTATTCATATCTGGCCAATTCAAATTAGAATTGCAAATATCCAGCACGCAAAGCCAATTGTTGTAGGAGTTTATAAAGGAATGCAAAAGCCACATGATCCTAATGTATTTTTTGAAAGATTCGTTACAGATATTAAAAGATTAATGTTGAACGGAGGTATAAATTTTCATGGTAATAAAATACCAATATCCTTGAGATGTTTTATAGCTGATGCACCAGCTCGTGCCTTTATTCTCAATCATCGAGGTCATACATCCAGTCAACTCTGTTCTAAGTACAAAATCTGCAGTACACGCAGCGAAGGTCGTAATGTCTTCAATGGTATTAATAATTCTCCTCGAACGGATGAGGAATATATCATAGGTCTTGATGAAAGTCATCACAAAGAGGGTAAAAGCCCTTTATCAATGCTTCCAATAGGTATGGTTTCACAAGTTCCATTCGAATATATGCACCTTGTTTGTTTAGGAGTGATGAAAAAACTTTTATTAGCATGGGTGTATGGAAAGTATTCTCGATTTTCAAAATTATCAGGTAGATCTATTTCTCTTTTGTGTGCAAGATTAAATATTTTCAAAAAATATTGTCCCTCAGATTTTGTAAGACGTCCTAGATCACTCGATAAATGCTCAAGTATAAGGCGACAGAACTTCGCCAATTTCTTCTTTATACAGGTCCTGTTGTAACATATGGTATACTTAACGAACAAGTTTATAAACACTTTTTATTTTTTCACGCAGCTATAAGAGTTTTGGTTTCAAGTTCTCCATCAAGATTGCAGTTAAACTTTGCAGAGCTTGCGCTACAAAAATTTGTTCAAAGATGTGAAAATGTGTACGGTCCCAACTTTAATACTTACAATGTTCATGGTCTTCTTCATCTCACCAACGATGTGAGACGTCTTGGTAATTTGGATTCTTTTTCTGCTTTCCCATACGAAAATAACATGGCTATTTTTAAAAAATATTGCCGAAAACCAGGTCTACCTATTCAACAATTTCTTTAACAGTTTCTTTAACAGAATGGCAGAAATAAAAGTTCATAAGATAAATAATAATTGCGATATTTATTCTTCTGTTCACGTTTCCGTACAACATAATGCAGCTAATGGGAGTCCTCAATATAATAAGATTACATTTAACAAAATGTTGTTAAGTATAGATATGCATGATAATTGTTGCTTCTTACATGATGGATCAGTTTGCATCGTTGTAGACATTGTCATCGATAACAATTTGTATCTTTTGGTAGTTAAGAAATTTTTAGAAATCGAAGATTTCTATGATGTTGGCATTTTATCTTCTGCTCTTCAAGTATATAAATGCTTCACATTAAGTAGCGAGGTTTATTATATTCATTTGGACGAAGTTCGCGCTAAGTGTTACAGAATGCCTCTTTGGAATTCCACATCAGAGGACAATAGCAGCAGCGATGAAGAAAATCATTCGGAAGTGGTTCAATATATAGTCGCTGCTATTATACACAGCGAGAGAATGTAAGATTTGTCCTCTACATTGTTTATTACATTTTTGCAGGAATTGGAATTGGATTTGACGTTCTTCTTTTTGCATATCTTTCGTACTTATAATTTTTCTTCTTTTACTTTTCCATATCTCTTGCACCTTCTTATCAAGAGGTGTCGAATTTGTTATCGAGTAGCATGCTATATTATTTACTATTGTACTTTGTGTTGTTATATGTGCACTTTATGCCTTTGTTTCTATTTTTGCAATTATTGTTGCCTTTCTGCTGTTCTTTTTTCTTGTATCGCTCATAGGTAACATAAGGTTCATATATTGCATGTATGAGTTGTTTTGTCAAGCATCTTAATAATATTATCAGGTTTAATTTTCTATTATTATGAAGTTGTCTTGATTTGAATTAATCTTTAGAAACAGATTGCAATATCACTTAAATATTGATAAAAAAGGGAAATATTAAAATAATTATTAAGTAAAATATTATGAGACACAAAGGTAAGAATTATCATATTAAGTATTCTAAAAATATATTCTAAAAAATGTTACAAAATTATCGCTAACATATACACATGCTATACAATAAAATGCATTTAACTTAATATCAGAGAAATAATAATAATAATAATAATGATTCTTTTATATAATTATTTACAACTTTTAAAAATATTTTAATCATTAAAAATTAATTAATGAGAAATTATAAAATACATAAGTTTTCTATAAAAATACAAGTTTTGGAAGTTATGTCACATGTTGCAGCTAATATCAGATATTTATACTAATTACAATACATAATATGCTACATATTGTAATTTATATGCATTTTTATTTACAGGCACAGATGGATAATAAACAACGGCCAAAACGATTTATAAGTAAACCATCGCGTTACATAACCACTTCATCAGACGAAGCTCCGAAGAAACAAAAAAAAAAGAGAATATCACTACTGAAGATATCGAGAAGGATACACATGAGATAAGAAGCATTTTAGAACAAGACGATTCCAGTTCTGACTGTTCTGATAATGATTACCAATCCCATTTGTCACAGCATACATATATACATATAGACAGTCAATCATATACAAATACTCAGTCCGATACAAGCACTCAAGACACAAACGTTTCATCACATACTAGTAGTGTTCCATCATACGTAAATGTTCAACCACACGCAAGCATTCAATCTCATACAAGCACTCAATTGGACGCAAACGTTTCATCACATACTAGTAGTGTTCCATCGTACGTAAATGTTCAACCACACGCAAGCATTCAATCTCATACAAGCACTCAATTGGACGCAAATGTTTCATCACATACTAGTAGTGTTCCATCATACGTAAATGTTCAACCACACGCGAGCATTCAATCTCATACAAGCACTCAATTGGACGCAAATGTTTCATCACATACTAGTAGTGTTCCATCATACGTAAATGTTCAACCACACACGAGCATTCAATCTCATACAAGCACTCAATTGGACGCAAACGTTTCATCACATACTAGTAGTGTTCCATCATACGTAAATGTTCAACCACATACGAGCATTCAATCTCATACAAGCACTCAATTGGACGCAAACGTTTCATCACATACTAATAGTGTTCCATCATACGTAAATGTTCAACCACACGCGAACATTCAATCTCATACGAGCACTCCATTAGACGCAAACGTTTCATCACATACGAGCATTCAATCACATATTCCTCGTACTTGTATTCCTATTGTATCACGCATGTCTACGACACACACTTTACCCACACATTCCTTTATAAATAGTATGCATACACAAGAAAGTAATACAACAGAGCAAAATATTTTAAGAATATCGTCTGGTTTAAGCCACTCAAATCGACGTGTAGAAATTCCTGCGCAGTTAGAGAAAACGGACAATTGGTACGTTCATACATTTTTATTGTAGAAATACAGTAAAAGGAAAATATATATGTATTTCAAAATAGATTTATCAGAAGAACATTTTAATATCAATGAATGTTTGCAGGAGAACACGCGTAGAAACAGAATTGAAGTAAGTATGAGATGTATTGTCTTTATTAAAACGTGAAACCTAATAAAGTAGTAATACTAATTTTTTTATATTTTATTTGCAGAAGGATGAATGTACTGTTGGAAAATATATTAAAATATGTAAAAGAAAAACAGCAAGTCTCCCATAAACCAGCTATCCTGCCAATATCGTCTTTAACAGAGATGGAAACATTCGAAACTATTGATGATGACACCTACTACGACGTCGTAAGTAAAAAGAAAAATGATACCCTTTGTTGTGCCTCGGAATACATATTCTGAATAACGTAAAAGTCAATTGAGCAGACGCCATAAAGTTGATCTTATAATGTAGATTTTTACATATTTTTAATTTCTAATATATTGCTTATAGGTAAACTATTTCCGTTATATTGGCGGATTTAATTTAAAAGAAGCCGTTAATTTATGCTTTAAAGAGGGACTGAAGGATATTGTTACCGCATCTTTTACTTGGTGGGGCCGCGAAGGTCAACAACGGCCCATGTATAATACGATTCTTTATGACGATTCGTTATGACAATTTATGGTATGATCTTGTTTTGAAATATATTTGTCATTATCTTTTTTTGAAACATATTTGTCATTATTGCATATTTCACTTATAATGTAACTTGCATTTCTTTTTCAGAGGCTGTATGTAACAATAAACACTTTGAAAAACCAACGCGTAGCGAATTCCAAGCGCAAATGAAGGAGACTCTTCGAAATGCTAAGGAAAGATTGCGAAGCAAGATACGTCCGCGTAAACAATTTGTAACCGATGTAACAATTCGCCGCAATATGTGGAATGATGACGCTTAGCCTACTGAAATAAAGTAAGAAACAACTTTATTTTTCTTATTTTTATAATTGTTGCATATTTGGTCATGTGTAACTATGTATTGAATAGAATTATACGTATGTAGTAAAAAATTTTATTTTTTTAAACATTTTATTTTTTATTTTATTTTAATAATTATTCTATAAAAAGAGTCTATTGTCACGTGAATTTTATTTAGAGACATTGATAATAAATTTGATAATAAATGTACATTAATCTTCAAGATACAATCTGTTTTTTAAATATCAGTCTTACTGCCGGCTGTTTTGGAAACGTGCACATTTTGATACATCGAAATGTAAACAGCCGGCAGTAAGACTGACATTTAAAAAACAGATTGTATCTTGAATATTAATGTACATTTACTATCAAATTTATTATCAAATGTGTCTAAATAAAATTCACGTGACGATTCTCTTTTGATAAAATTATTAAAATAAAATAAAAAAATAAAATGTTAAAAAAATAAAATCTTTTTACTACATACGTATAATCTTTTTACGTATACATATTATCGAAAAATTTATTTTGTCGTTATCTTTCTGTTGCAGAGAATATATAAGAATAAGGAGTCAAAAGGGCTAATCAAAGAAATTATAAAATTCGAGCTGTGGATTCAGAAACAGCTACTCTCTTTCTTTCTAAGCGACAAAATAAGGATAAAGTCAGAGCTGCTACTGCGTACGAAACAAATTCTTTACATTTTTCGATTCACTCTCTTGTATAAATGTGTGTGCGTGCTTGTGTATGTACATATATGCGTGAGAAATGGGAATTGTGTTGCGTGCTGTATATTAAACACAATTGCGCTAAACTACTTGAAGGCATATCTAAAATAACAGTTTATGTTTCATTTTTATACTTTTTTTTCTGATATGTAAATGTAACATAAAAACTGCCAATTCTGAAATAGATGTATACAAAGTTCGGCATGCAGTGTGATTAGTTTACAAGAAAGAATCTTACGATATGCATACAATTGCAACTTTTTATAAACAAAAGATGAATGTACCATTTATTCAACTTCATTTATAAACAGAGTACTACATATTTGTAAAATAAATGAGTATTTTTATATTCAAAATCATAAATAAGGGTTATTTCAATATTATAGATCAATAAATTGTTTAGTCCCGGTTGTGTAAACGTTGCTTAATTTTAATCTTAGCTTAACTCACTCTTCGTCTCTTCCTGCCTCCCTCAGAAAAAGACGAAGAGTAAATTAAGCTAAGATTAAAGTTAAGCGACGTTTATGCAATCCGGCTATAATAGCATAATTAAAATGGAAACGGCAGATCCTGCTCAGTTTCTGCTGTCAATCTGCCGTCAGATTATGCGCGCAGATCTTGTCCGGTTTCTGCTGTAAATTTGCCATCAGATTGCGTGCACAGATTCTGCTCGGGTTCTGCCGACAATCTGTTATCAGATCATGTTTTTACAGATTCTGCTGACAATATGTTGTCAGGTTATGTTTTACAGATTCTGCCGACAGTCTGTTGACAGGTTATGTTTTACAAACTCTGTCGCCAAAACAAAAGCTTAATGCGGACACAGATGGCTACGGTTTTGATATGGTAATCTGATCGAATTTGCTGCCAATCTGCTGCCAACCTGCTAACATTTGGTTTACTGGGTAACTTCACAAAATTAGATTTTGTTCTACAAAAGGTGAAAAACAAAGACAATCATGTGCACAATCAAATCATTTTCATACATTTAAATTTACTCTTAAGAAAAATCTTGTAAACTTACGATCTTGGCTTGATTACGTCTTTTAGAAATAATAATTCGTTGTATAGCGGCCAAGTAGGCACATATATTATATTCATCACCAGAAGATCCTGATTTGGGCTGACTTTTCAAAACTTTTTTATGTAAACAACCAAATGTGGATCGCCAATTGGCAAATTTTTTCTGGACTTCAGGTTCTGGAAATAACAATGATTATATTATTAACCTCAATAATTTTGAAACAAAAATTTACGCTTAAATAACTTACCTGACAAAGGAATGGTTAAGTTTTTTCCTATTAAAGCCCAAGTTAAATTCTTATCTTCAACTTTAGAATACATTTTTAAACCGTTGTTCCACAAACCAGGGTAAAGTTTTATCATTTCAATTAATTCTAAATCGTCATAACTGACGTCGCTAACATCTCTCACTTCATCTAATTCTTCATCTTCATCTAATTCTTCATATTTTTCTAATTCTGCCATATTAATTTTTGTTTCAAAAAACAGTCTCCTTAAAATTTTCTATCACTAATTACGAGCCTACACATGCACCGGCATAAGTGACATAACCTCGATCATAATCATCAGTCAAGTCCCATGTTTATGAAAAGAGAATTCAGCCAATGAACGCACAGTCGTAGTGCCGCAGGATCGTAGAAGTTTGGATTTCTACGATAACCTGCAACTACCAGTTACGACAAATCGCACGACGCTTTACGACGCTTGCGACGCTACGATACAACCAATGTAAACTTAGCTTAAGGGGAGGCTATCAATTGCCCACATTGCTGATTGGCCAGTTGCAAATAAGGCTCTTTGATTGGTCAACAGTGCTGGTTACCCTAGGCACCGGTCAATATAATTGGTGTGCGCAATTGAACTGTGTGCCATTGAACCTCTCCTCCTTGTCAGCAACTCTCTTCTCTGTCTGATGCTTTAGATGTTGATCTTACACTTTTGTAAGAACGATATAATTGGAGCAATCGTTCTCGGGTGCGGAGACCTAAGTAGGTGGGAAATCTCGTAGGGCGGAGGCGAATTCAGGCTTCTCCGGAGGGAGTCCAGGAGGCGCTGGCAATGCAATCTCAGGAGCGGACAATACCAAAGGACGTGGTCAATGTCTTGTTGGGGCGCCCCGCAGTCACAACGGGGGGAATCCACGATGCCGCATCTATGAAGACTGTAATTTAAATTATAATGATCCGAGCGAATACGGCAGACCGTCACAATCTCGCCGCGCCCCAGGCTTAGCCCCCCAAACCATGGACGCGGAGAGAAAGGCGGATACAGTTCGAAGTACTTTTTCCCGCCATACGCTGTGCGAGCGAGCATAAATTTTGTTGCCGATTCGAGATATATCTGTTTTATTCCCATGTAGAGATAGAGTGTGAGGAGGGAGGTAATCCGAAAGCTCCCCGTCAAGGGCCGCTCTTTTCGCGTGGAAATCTGCCGTCTCGTTCCCCAGGATGCCCTTATGAGCTGGGATCCATATTATTATCACCTCAATTCCCTGCAACTGCGCCGATCGCAGCTTGTTCCTCAGGACAAGAACCAGGGGGTCTATTACGGTTCTCGGATTGGGTGAAAATGACGAAAGTAACTCACCCAATTACGGTTGATCTCACCTCGTGAAAATACGAGATTATTCGCGTGAGTGGGCTCGACATGAAATTTCGAAGTGAAAAGGTGAAATCAAGCAAAATGGAGCACTTGTTATTAGTGATATTTAGGCGCAATCGTGAAAATACAATACTGAGGATACGTAGAAGACTACGGGATGCAATTTACATTCTGTAAAACATGAAAAACATTAGTCAGCATATAATAAAATTGATTATAAGACTGATTATTGAAAATTGAGGAGGAAAATTATGTCATCATATTTGACTTTATTTCAGCATTTATTTAATAAGAACGCAAAAATAATCCTTAAATTTATTAATTTTTATTGAGAATTAGATTTACGATTTTTATAAACGATACGGATTTAATTGAAACTGATGTCTTTCTTTATCGCGCTGTTATCTATTAAAATATTAATCGTGATCAATATTACTTAATAAATTATGATTATGTATTGTGATGCGTTCAATATGTGATTGACAATAGGCCACACTTCTAATTGATGTTGATTCAGTATTTGCGCACTTTTACACAATATTTGTCAATTATATTTAGGATATGGCAGAGAACGAGATGTAATCGTCTCGTTCTCTGCCATCAGCCTTCGTGAAAATGTGAGATCACTATCCCGGAAGTGCCTAGTGATCTCGCAGTTTCACTCGACACATCCGTAATTGGGTGAACAAAGTCACGTGACATGAGAATGTGAAAAGTGAGTGAGCTCACCCAAGAACCGTAATAGGCCCCCAAATAGTTGAAGTCTCTATCCATTCTGGGATTAGAGATAACTTCAACCACGCTCTTCGAGTCCGTAAAAATCGAGGCCTTCCTTATGTTTCTCTCAAGGATGAAGTCCATAACGTATATAATCGCTATGCATTCTCCCGAGAAAATCGAGAAACTGCCATTAAGCTTATATCTACCTCACACCGAAAGGGTGGGGGAGAAATAAGCCGCGCCAAGATGCGGGTATCTATCACATTTGGACACATCCGTGAAGAACACATCTCTACCAATGATTATGCGGGAAAAGTAGTCCTGGAAAACAAGCTGAGGCACAGCCGCGTTTGAAATGTCCTCCACTATGGAAGGAGGAGCAGACTCCGTTTTCGGAGCAAAGGCTGAGGTTTGGAAAGAGAAAAGGAAGAGGGGAATCCTGGTGAACGTGGCAATTTTGTACTTTATGTTTTTTGCATAGCAGTAGGCATCATACAAAGGGAATTTCCCAGGAAACTGAAGCAACCGATTTCTGTCGACAATTATCGCGTGAAGGTCATGAAGCTTGTCTACAAGGACATTAAGCCTCTCTGAAAAGGACCTGACCATGAACCTTCTGGCAAGGAGTTCAGATCTAATACATATAGGACCGATTCCCGTCTCTGCATACACAATGTTAATCGGCGTAGACTGTCTGAGCCCCGCACAGTACCTCAAGGCCCTGCGCTGGGTACGGTCCAACGCCTCTGCGAGGCCGCCCCTACCCATCGGGTAGAGGAACGAAGCGTAGTCTATCACTCCTCTAATCATGGCTTTAAATATACCCAACAGGGTGCTCGGGTGCGAGCCCCACCAGACTCCCCTCAGGAGCTTCAAAACGTTAGCCAACTTATCACACTTACAATTCAAGTATTTCGCATGCAAATAGCCCGTCAACCTGGGATCCAAAACCACTCCCAGGAATCTATACGACGAGACCGGCCCAACCGGCACGCCGCCCACAATAACAGAGTAGTTTAGCGGGTTAAGCCTCTTCCTAGAAAAAATCATTAATGCAGATTTTGCCGGAGAGACTGTCAGACCCCTAGAGCCCAGAAAGACCGACAACGCCGCAGCCGAACGCTCCAGCTGCCGGAGCGAGGCCTTCAAGTCATCAGACCTCGCGTAGAGGGCGACGTCATCAGCGAACTGCACAATGGAGCAGCCATCACACAGGGTCGATCCACAACGCGACAAGTAAAGGTTGAAGAAGAGAGAGCCCAAAATAGAGCCCTGCGGGACGCCCCTGAAGGAGTAGAAGACTTCCGAGATATTGCCGTCGATAACGAACTGAAGCTCCCTGCAACTGATCAGCTGGTAAACGAACCAGGAAACCTTCGCAGGGATCCCCAGCTCCACAAGTTGCGAAACCAACACGGCTGGGACCACGTTATCGAAGGCCCCCTGTATATCCAAAAAGAGGCATGCCGTGGACTGTCGATCCAGAAAGCCCGAATGAATCTCCGCCATCAGTATCCCCAAGTTATCAAGACATGAGGCTCTCTTCTGAAAGCCAAATTGGAAGGAGTCCCGTCGATTCCACCCACCAATTAAGGCGAGTCAAAATCATCCTTTCTAGCACCTTTAGCAGGCAGGACGTAAGCGAAATGGGACGAAATTTGTCGGCGGAGCCCTTTGGGATCATAAACACCAACGAGTGCCGCCACGCATCGGGAAACAAACCAGTCTCAAGCAAGTCATTGAAGATGACCAAGAGGATCTCCAGGACCTCCCCCGGCAATAACGACAGCATCTGATTATCAACCCTGTCGTAGCCCGGGGAGGATCGTTTTTTTAAGCCTCTTATGACCGAGGTCAACTCCCATGAGGTGAAGGGCTCGTCAAAGATGTCACATGTATGAGCAGTCGGAAAATCTCCGATAGAGCGATAGGCCCTGTGGAGGGCCGAGGCCGGACACAGAGCAGAAATGGCCTCCTGAATCGCCCCCGACATCTGAACGCTGGACGGAGGTGGAGGAGCACTAGGTCCCAAATGGCGGTTCCTGAAACGCTTGATAAAGCGCCACAGGCGCGAAATCGGTGTTCTGGGCGAAAGCCCCTGACAGAACTCGCGCCATCCCCTGCGCTTCTCCGTCCTCAATGTACGCCTCGTAACTGCTTCCTGTTTTCTGTAAGCTGAGAAATTTGTAAAAGATGGGTTAAAGTAGAAGAAATAAAAACAATACTTCTGCATAATACGTATCATAATACATATCAGAAGATATAATAATTGAGGTTGCCTATGATATTTTATGATTACCTATGGCGCAGCCATGTTGTTAAGTGTACGAATTCGCACATGCGCACTAAAATTTTGTTCCAGGTTGGACGGCTGAGTGGCGCAACTGGGTATGGTTAGACTGTGGTATAGTGTGATTGACAAATGTTCACTGGAAATAAGTTAACTTGTTTCCAGCGCCAATTGGCACTGGAAATTCATATTTTTAAATAAATAATAGCTCAAATGATTGCTCCTTAATTGCTCCGTCAGAATCAACAATTGCTCCCCTTTTAAAATTAATATTTTTTTAAATATTTACAAGAACGTAAAGTTTATCATTTTCACTCAAAAACATATTTCTAATAGTTTTCTGCAACTATATCCAGCATAAAACGATTGCTCCTTAATTGCTCCTTATTGCTCCATGATTACTTTCATGATTTATTGCATTTTTTATCGAAAATTAACAAAAATTAATCAATTCCCATAATGAGAGGAATAAGCAACAAAGTATATAAGCGACATGAATCAAATGACCGACAGTATCGAAAGTGAATGTGGATCAGTGATTCCAATTCCTAAAAGTGGATGTATGGCGCTGCTCTACGGCCTCTAGCCTAGTAAAAGCGTGTCACGAAAATCGCCGGCATGGCCGCTCTCAGGCCCAGGGTTGCCAGATTGGGCTACATGTCGCAAATTGGGCTACTTACATACCGACTTGGCGACCGAATTTTAGCCAGTGGCGACGGATAGCCGATTGGGCTATATCAACTTTTAGGCTACTACTTAAGCGGCTAACAATGGTTGCGTTCCGATATTCACTGCCAGTACTGAAAATCTATAGTTTACGTCACGTACACTATAGATTTTCAGTACTGGCAGTGTATATCGGAACGCAGCCTATAAGTAGCAGTCGAATGTGATTGGTTCTTACCTTTCGACCAATCACATTAAATTTTAAATTGCTATTTAGTCGTTTAATAAGCGGTTGCGCTATTGGATGCACTCATGGTCCATGGTCCATGGTCAGCCAGTGATGCCAGTTTCGAGACGCTGCAGCACGTACAGCATGGAGGGGCTAGGAGCGCACACAAGGAAGGAGCCGTGTACGTGTGCGCTCGGCGTTCGGCCAGCTTCGGGCAGTAGAAGAGAACAGATATACAATTCTCTGCCTCTTTCTTTCCTAAACTATAGCTATAACTATGACGCGTCGCCAGCCTCAAGATTTCGAGAGAATCATGTATGCTTTAGCGGCTTGGCTCGTTTATTAGATCTCGCGTGTCTCGTACTATTTTGATTTTACAATAAAAACGTAAAAATTAGTAATTAGATAAATATTGTAATTCCATTGAAATTTATTTTGCACATAAAAGGTATATAAACTAATTAAAAAAATAAAGAATAAAAAGAGCGTAAATAATAAAAATCCACTCTTGGCCAACACGTACGTTATTTTCTCAAAAAATTGTTATTAATTTATAAAGATGATTTATTGTTAGCGTAAGAAAAATTAAGTAAAAAATTTAATTGTTATTTGGAAAAATTATTTTAATAGTATATTTTTTACCTTGCTAATATTAAATACAAGTAGTAAAATAAAAGAAGAAATAATTATTTTGCAATAATATAAATTCTTCTATTGTATATCTTTTTTTGTAAATGAACGTACATATTGTTGCTCAACGGAAACCACGAGAAGGT
>OX424452.1:13367477-13457586 GCA_949152495.1 Lasius fuliginosus | reverse complement strand
CAGCCTTTTGATATAATTTTACCCAAATATTTTTTAACTTTGTTTAAGGAAATATTTATTAAAACGTAGGTACTTATTATTTTAAAAAAAATTAAATTTTTTATTTTTAAAAGACATATTTTAATTAATAGTATTAAATATTTTATAAGAACATTATTTAAATGCATGAAATATGAAATTCAATGTGTGATATAAATATTTAATACTCTCTCTTCTCTCTCTCTCTCTCTCTCTCTCTCTCTCTCTCTCTTTCTCTCTCTCTCTTTCGTAAAATAATAGTGTTTTTCCACACCACCCATGAGGTATCACCAATGGCGCGTTAGGTTTTTTAAAGTGGACCTTCGCTTGGAGCCCTATTATACCACACTATATAATATTATATTGTACTGTTATTCACAAGTGTGATGTCTTTTATAGACAAGATATTTTTTACACACTTGTTTTTTTACAAGTGTGATGTCTTTTACAGACAAGATATTTTTTACACACTTGTCTTTTACAAGTGTGATGTCTTTTACAGACAAGATATTTTTTACACACTTGTTTTTTTACAAGTGTGATGTCTTTTACAGACAAGATATTTTTTACACACTTGTCTTTTACAAGTGTGATGTCTTTTACAGACAAGATATTTTTTACACACTTGTCTTTTACAAGTGTTATGTCTTTTACAGACAAGATATTTTTTACACATTTGTTTTTTACAAGTGTGATGTCGTTTACAGACAAGATATTTTTTTAATTTGATTTTGGACATTATTATTGTATATCATTAACTGATGAGGTACTTGCAGTGGCATTATCAGCTGCATATAATGTTAAGCTTTTCTTTTTCTTAGGAGTAATGGAATATAATTTGTCCGATGACATGAGAGACAAATGCTTTTCACTAATTTCCATGTATAGAATACTTTCTTTTCTTGCTTTTAACGCTGATTTTAATACGCAACTAGCGTTTATACATGCGGACGAAAGTTTATTTCGTTTTTTTGTTTTTAAATCAGTTAACAAAGAAAACATTCTTTCTGGATCGGCATTTGAATTTGGAAGTGATCTAACAGCATTCAAAAGAGACTTCATATTGGGATACTTACGTTTTAAAATGTCTTTCCACATCTCATCAAAGTTTAATTTTGAAAAATGTTCTTTTTCTGCTATTGTAAAATCCAGATGTAAAGTATGCCACTCTTTTTTTAAAGCATTTTCGTCAAAACCACCGAGGGTCTGAGCGACAAAAGAAACATCATTAAATGATGTTTCTCTGTCAATACTATATAATGCTACGTTGGAATGGAAAACTTTTAATTTCGATAAAAATTTATCTTTAATGGGGAGTCTTTTACTAATTTCCTCGGCGGCAGTTACGTAAAATTGCAGACAATTTTCTCGAACATTTTCAATTATGTCCGCGTGCCCTTCTTTCATTAATTTCTCGAGATATTCCTCACATTCAAAACCAAGGTTAATATCATTTAAAGATTTCTGATTATCTCTACCGAAGCAGGAGAAATATGCGGGGCCGCAGTACCACAATAAATAAAAACTTTTATATTAATTTTTAAAAATATAAAAAATAAATATAATGAATAAAAATAAATAATTTCTGAGTTAATTATTTATACCCTACATTTTTCTCCTTGTCCTTAGGTATAATATAATATTATACATATAGTGTGGTATAATAGGGCTCCAGGCGAAGGTCCACTTTAAAAAACCTAACGCGCCATTGGTGATACCATGGGTGGTGTGGAAAAACACTATTATTTTACGAAAGAGAGAGAGAGAGAGAGAGAGAGAGAGAGAGAGAGAGAGAGAGAGAGAGAGAGAGAGAGAAGAGAGAGTATTAAATATTTATATCACACATTGAATTTCATATTTCATGCATTTAAATAATGTTCTTATAAAATATTTAATACTATTAATTAAAATATATTGTCTTTTAAAAATAAAAAATTTAATTTTTTTTAAATAATAAGTACCTACGTTTTAATAAATATTTCCTTAAACAAAGTTAAAAAATATTTGGGTAAAATTATATCAAAAGGCTGTAAAAAGCCATTTAATACATAATGTTAGAAGGTTGTGAAAAAAAAACATTTTATTTATAACACAAGATGGCTGCAAGAAAACATTTGACGTTGTCGCGCGTATTAAGAATCGAGCAACATAACATCGCCGCATCGCCCGTCGCCTTCGACGTCGGCTCGGTAGAGAAGGAGACAGAAAACAGTATATCTGTTCTCTTCTGCTATCCGAAGCTAGCCGAAACGCCGAGCTCACACGTACGCGGTTTTCGCTTGTGTGCGTCATTCTCCCCACTACGATTGCGTGTTGCTTGCGTCTCGGTTCTGGCATCACTGCCTCCACGCTGTACGTGCTGCAGCGTCACGAAACTGGCATCACTGTGGTCAGCCATGTGTCATAGTGTCGTGGAAAAATCTCTGTTTCTCGCACGTCGTGAACAGCGGTTTGAAACAAAGATCATCCAGAGTCTGTGATGTTTGTTATACTTTATTAGTGCAATGCAAGATACCACACCATATTTTAGCCAAGAAGCTCCGCCTGATTAAATGTTCTCAAACTACGGGATTCTGATGCAGTTCAACGACGACGTGCAATATCAGTCGGGTAATTTAACATTCATCGAAATTGCTATGTCTCAAGAAATGTTGTCTGATTATTATACCGCCTAACAATAACTCTCTTCTGTTTACAGAGAGAAAGGTTTATAACGTAAAAGTATGGGGTTTAGATAAGAAATTCCTATTACCTGAGAACCAAAGTGATATATACAACACATATCGTGTAAATATAAAAATATAAGATTAAAATATTAATTATATATAACAAGTGTGCAATAATATAAAAGGGTGCAATGGGTAAATACTCTAAATATACAAAGCATTACCAAAGTGAATGGGAGAAAGAAAGCATCTTTAAAGGTAAATAGTTGCACAAAATACGAAATTACCGAACATATGTATACTTTATTTAACAGTAACATTTATGAATCTCATAACTTAAGTGAAGAACTTAATAATGATCTCAATTTAACAGAAGCAATGGACTTTATAATAGAAAATAGCTAAAACTTTTATTGTTCATATAAGACATATATTTTGTATGCTTTATGTATTATTTCATTATTTGTATTCGGAAAAAATAAACATAATTAAAAAAACTACTAAGATTTAATAGTTTTATTCATTTTATATATTGTATATAAAGTAAATATACGTTCTGTCTTTGTTTATATGTATAAGTCTAGTTTTGGGCTACATTGGGCTACTTCAGCGCCGCATATTGGCGACTTTGCTCTCGGACAATCTGGCAACCCTGCTCAGGCCCTCAGGCTTCTCTTTCTCTGGTCATACAGAAGAAGAAGGAGATCACTTTTGTATGTCTTGTGAATTCTCGCGCTGTAGGATTTTCTCAGAATGTGCTCTAAATTGTAAACTTTTGAGAAATTGTATTAAAAGTAAGTACAAATACTTTTCTAACGATATCTCCAAAAATGGACGCTTTTTTTAAATAGGCTAAAGAAAATTCTTCATTTTCCATTCTTCTGGTTCAACTGAAACATGCATTTCTTTTGCTTCTAGAAATATTTAATAATAAATATTTTTCTATATTGTGAAAAAGATTCTTGTATCTTTCTTTCTTTCATCGCTACATTGTGCTTCATGATAAAATGTTGTGCAAATATAGATCTGCAAATATATTCATTTTATATTAGAGACATTAAAAATTGTGCACTGGTATACAAATATTCTAAAATATATATAAATTATTAATCAGCGAAACATTCGAGTTTGTTGGAGTACTATGGTGAAAGATGAATGCTAAATGTTGAATTATGGATGTTCTTTTCTTTTATCAAAATAATTTAAAAATAATGTTTTTGACTTTAATGTCGACTGGTGAAACATAAATACTACTTATAAATACTACTTATGAATGTATAATTGTTTGTGCTTACTTCAATAAAACAGAGGAAGAACACAAATATCAAATAATGATAAAAATAATATTGTTCTATGCTGCTGTCTCATGCTCTTGATGAACTG
This sequence comes from Lasius fuliginosus, assembly GCA_949152495.1. Classification (NCBI taxonomy): domain Eukaryota; kingdom Metazoa; phylum Arthropoda; class Insecta; order Hymenoptera; family Formicidae; genus Lasius; species Lasius fuliginosus. The sequence goes on along the minus strand of OX424452.1, from coordinate 13,453,519 downwards.
AATATGCGTGTAACTTTTTTTTTTTAGATGTGCGACGATACTGTTTGCGTTGCTCTGCGCATCCGTCCATTAGTGATAAGTGAGATTGAGAAGGGATGTCAAATATGCTTGTCGTTCCTGGAAAACCACAAGTTCGCATATGTAATACCAACAAGGCATTTACATATAATTATGTTTTTCCTCCTAAAGTTGGACAGGAGGATTTTTATAATATAGTCATTAAACAGTTGATAGATAATATTTTTCAAGGTATATATTTCTCTATATTTTCTATAATTTGAAGATGTTATTTTTTTAATAATTATATTTAAAATAAATAATTTCTTTATCAGGTTATAATGTTACAATATTGGCATATGGACAAACTGGAAGTGGCAAGACTCATTCTATAGGCACTAATTATATAGGAAGAGAGAAGGGTATAATATCAAGAGTTGCCCATGATATATTTGAAATAATTAAATCTAAGAAAGACTGGAGTATTAAAGTTTCTGTGTCATTCATGGAATTATATCAGGAACAACTGTATGATCTCTTATCCGATAAGCAGAGAAGTCAGTCTATTGTAGATATCAGAAGATGGAAAAGGTATAAAAATCTTTGGCGTAACTGAAAAAGAAGTTACAAACGCCCAAAAGACATTGGAATGTTTGACCCAGGGTTGTGTAACTATGAATGCACATAGCAGTTGTAGCCATGCTACGGATCATTTTGTTTTTTTTGGTGTATACGTATTTACAATACATCAAGAAAAAGAAAATGATCTGTAAGTAACTACATCTTCACAAGATACATCTGACACATCTTCCAATGACGCCAAAACTTTGACAAAATAAGTAATTAAGTAAAAAATAATTTTGAGAACATGTTTTGTATTCTACTGAGAGATAAGAGGGATCATTCAAAAAAGAAAGAATAGTACCTAAAATAGAAATCATCGTCATAGAAGACATCGTCTTCTATCGTTAAACTATCGTGGTCGATCATCGATGAGAATATCGATCACGATAGTTTAATGATAGAAGATGATGTTAGCAAAGATCCAGATTGGATGAGCATGCCACTCTATAATCGCATACAAAAGTTAGAGGTAATAATGCAACATTTTTAATTACGATTACTATTATAAATATTTTATGATATTCTGAAAGCTCTTTGTTGTTAAGACACAAAGATTATATAATTATATAAGAGATTATTAGATCTTTATACGGTTTCATTTATTTAGAACAAACCCAAGCTCTCAGTTCAACGATTGACTTTTAAAATAGAGCCCAATGAAATAAAATGTGCGTGTAATACAAAATGTTCCACATGGATATGTACATGCTGTAAGAACAGCGTTATTTGCAACAATTGTAACTGTAATCCAGAAAAATGTCAGAATAAAGATACAGAAAACGTAAGTTCTCTACACACTAAATATTAATGTTAGCTAATGTATATACATCAATATGTTAATTATATTATTTTTTTCTTTTCAGTTGCGCACTACACTGTTTTCGGATGTTGTGAAAAACGAATCAACATGCGATTAGAAAAAAAGAAGAATTTTATACAATATTTAAAAATTGAACACACTATTAGATAAATGTACTTCTCATATGGTTAGAAAAAGAAAAATTCTTTTTTTTCTAACCTACTTTTTTTTACACTAAAAATGAGCGTCGAACGTCAGGTGAAAATGCACCTTAATGGAGAGTGTGTTGTGTGTTCAATTTTTAAATATTGTATATAATCCTCTCATGTCACGGACACATTCATTTCATCTTTCATAAAATTTTTTCTTGTTGCTTTTGGATGTCTATCCGTTGGTTTCTCATAGTTTTCATGCTTTTATATCGAATAATAATACTTCAAGTGATGTAATTGTCTAGAGATGATAGAACTCTTATATTTTATATTGTGATAATTGATCAATTTTATAAATGCTGACACTACATTATCAATATTTTGCAGTTCAATAATTGAATGTAAATATAAACTCAGGATCGGACAAAAATAATTTAAACAATAATTCAAACATTAGTTATAGACGAACATTGATTATACGCGTGAGAATAAATAAAGCGAAAACTCTTATTATCAATTTGTGTTCTCTTGCTTTTTAATCGAGATTCTTGATATTCGATGTTGGATTGATATACCGGCAGAGAGTCCCTAATCCTGTAAGGATGGGACATTCTAGTAGCCGGAATCGACCGGCAGTGGGTTCTGATGGTTCCTTCGCGCACGACACATGTATACGAGCGACGAAATTGCGCAAGCGCGAATCTTAATTAAATCTCGCATCGAAGATGCCGTACTGATATAAATGGATCTGGAATTAGATTTTTAGTGAAAATGATAAATTTTACGTTTTTATAAATATTTAAAAAGATATTAATTTTAAAAGGGGAGCAATTGTTGAGTCTGATGGAGCAATTAAGGAGCAATCGTTTGAGCTATTATTTATTTAAAAATATGAACTTCCAGCGCCAACTTATTTTCGAACGTTCGTGTTTGTTCTTGAAACAGTTATATAAAAAAAGATCTCTGTACAACATTCTCGATGATAAAAGTAACTGGATAAATTAAAACATACACAACAGGGACTGGATAAGTTAAAAAAAAAGAAAATCGCGTAGTTATCTTCGATGCAGCCGAAATGTACGGTAATTCCATGTTTTCAATTATCAGGTCTTCATTTCTTCATTTTTTTCAATGTCTTCACATATGTCTTCAATTATTTCCGGGCCCATTGAGCCCACTTAAAAATTTACGAAAATTTATACCCATTGCAATTTTTTTATTTAAACATAACGGCACAGTTTTACGACACCATGAAAAGTCAAGGATTTAATGAACTTGATTTCAGATATCTGCAAAGAGGAAAGATATAAATACATATTATGCATATTGTGAGCTAAGCAATACTACCTTTTGTAATTTAAAAGTTCACAGATGAACCTAATAATAACATTTCATCAACAGTTTATATCTTCTCTACCTCAGCATAGGATTTAAAATAGTTTGTAAAGTAAATTGCAATTAAAATAGACACACATGTAAAAGCTTTTATGTCTATTTTTTGTATAAAACAATTGATAAAAATAATACAGCCCAAGCAAATATATCTTTTGACATTAGTATATACATATATAATATTGAAAATATTGAACTGCTGTAGTGTAATAAAAATTTGATACAATATCATTATTTATTGCAATTAACTATTTTAAAATTTAATCATTCTTTCTTTGCATTCTTCAATCAAATTTATAATATAGTTTATATAGTTTGTATAATCTAAGGGGAAAAAGTTGTAAATATCATGTAAACAATACATGTAATCTTGAAATCTACAGAGCACAACTCTGATTTCAACTTATCCAGTTAATGTTTTACTATAAAAAAAATGTACAGTTCTTTTACACAACTGTTCCAAAGATAACAAACACGAGAACGCTTTACTCTAATATCACTATTTGAAACAAGTCTTTTTTCAATTCATGCTACACTGCAAAAAAATTGTGTAAAATTACAACTATTATAATGGGTAATTTTGAGACCCACTATAATAGTTGTAATTTTCCACAATTTTTTATAGTGTAGAAAAAGACGAAAAAGTATATTTTTGTTATTAGAAATATAGATTATGTAAAATTACAACTATTATATAGTGGGTCTCAAAATTACCCATTTGCAATTTTACACAAATTCTTTACAGTGTAATTCCTATAAGATTTGCCATCTTTAATAAGAATAAGGTAGCGAATTCTGTCGCAGGGAAGCGGCATCGCGCGCGGATCAGGATCGAGCCGAGAAAGTCACTCGAGTGGTCCAGGGTGGGTGTCGGGGGGATGGTGGGGTGTGTGAGTGGGGGGATGCGTACGATATATATATATATATATATATATATATATATGTGTGTGTGTATACGGAACCCACAATGTATAGTGTAGGCGCTTGGATAATATCGGATCAGTCGGTGATCGTACCGCGGTGCGAGTGGCAGGCGTCCCTACCTGGAACACTGGAGATTGCGACTCTCTCTTTCTCTCTCTGTCAACTAGTTCGAAAACTGTCTTCGAGTGTACCTCCTCGTCCCCGTTCACCCTCGAGCGGCGGCGGCGGCGACGGCGGCTCCTTATGGGGTTGATGGTCGCGCGCGTGCACGCACGCCCGGACGCGGACGACGTACGTGGCGCGAGGAGAAGAATGGCGAGATGACTATCCGTCCTGGGCGCGGCGTAGAAACCCGGGGGAAGCGCGAGCTGTGCGAGAGCTGAATTTACGCGCGCACGCAACAGAACACAAAACAGGATCGGCCGGCATGTGCGCGCGATTTCGCCGGAGCGGGAGAGCGGTCATCTTGGCGATCATCATCCTCTCTCTCTGGCGGATTCGCTGCTGCCGGAGCGTCGCCGCGGACGCGGTAACCCCAACGTGTAACGTCATCGCCGACGGGCGGGAGCTGCTGTGTCGCGGCGCCGATTTGTTCTCCATCGAGCCGATCTACGACGTCGATCTCCTACGAACCATCACTGTCCCCGTTAATGTCACGAAGATGTGAGTAGTATATATATATATATATATATATATATATATATATATATATGTACTCGCGCGACTCCGAGAGTCAATCTCGGCGAACGCCGAGATTGGAGCAATCTACCAGCTGATCGGATCTGAAGCTCTCCGGAGGGCTTTTGTCAATAAGATCCTGCGCGTCATCCGCACGTTGATAGATGCTCGGAAAATTGGACCGTTCAATCTTTCGTGTCTCTTTACGATTTCGTAAAATGATGCATCGAGGTGCTAAAATAATAAGTATATATTTGTCAATCTCTCTCTCGTCATTCGCCATTAATTATATTCTATTGCTCATTGTTTTTCTCGATAAAAACATCTAAAATGACGCACAAACGTTGCCTGAAATTTGTCTCTTGTAAATGCATTTAAACGATGAATAGACGCTTGACACATTGCGCGTCCTACATACGATTCTAGCCGCGGGCCTTGCGGGCCCGTCTATGTATCTCTCTGAAAAAGTCTCTCCTTATATATATATATATATATATATATATATATATATATACAATATTCCTGCTTTTAATTACACTTATACTTTTATAAGTAGCGCGTTTCGCAATAAGAAAGCTGTGCGAGATATATGCGAAAGAGAGCAGCGATTCTTCAAACATATAATTAACTATGCACGCTATGTGTATGTACCTTCGTGCGAGGCGTGTTCTTTCCTCCAGCATAGAGGATATTTCTTTTCTGATTTATTTTTTTTTCGCCACATTTATTCTTATACTATATATACGAAAGTTATCGGACGGGAACTTTCGCGATTCGGCGATATATGTACTATGGGTAAAATAAAAGAAGCGACGTATGCGACCTACATACCAAATGAAATGACAGTCGATATTCTATGGATCGTGATTTAGGAACACAATGGGGGGAATTTATGCCGATGCGCGCGCTCCGCTTTCCGCGAAGAGTCTCTCACTGGCGATTTTATTTTCCGCCGCTATAAAAAAAAGCGCGCGCTACTTTGCTCTCCTCTATGCTCTTCGTCGAAAAACTTGCGCGAAAACTGCAAATCGATCTCATTCGCCCTCCCTCCTCTTTCTTTGGAGAAATAACATCCCGGTTTTCTTTGTGCGACATTTCGCAGCTCTCGGCTGCTCTTATGTAGTTTCTTTTTTAGAAAAACAGAAAAAAAATATGAATGGACGTAACACATCGCATGGTTGTTTTTGCGTCACCTCCTCTCAATTTTCTTTTCTCCTTGTGTCTTTTTTATATTTTTATAAAATATAATTTTAATTATAATTTTTAATATAATTTTATCTCAATCTTTCCTCTTTGTGTTTTTTCTTATATTTTTATAAAATTATATTCTATAAAAATATCAAAAAATCACGAGGAAAGATTGAGGAAAGATTTTAAAAATATATGAAAAAATATAATATTATATTTTTAAATTTTTTTTTATATTTTCAAACATATACGGTGATTGTTTTTTTTTTAAAGCGATACAATTTATTTGTTCCCTTAAATTGAATCAATTGTCACGAATTTTGTTGAGAAACGCGCGATACCGAAAATTTCTTCCGGATCGTTCGCACGACTATAAATAATTCATCATTGTGATATCGTTGATAATTTATTGATAGATTCCTTTATACGTAGATTCGCGTACAACGTTCTTTCGTTAAAATATTGTTAAGAATACGGAAGGTGCGCCTCTCTCAAGCTCCTCATCATTCTTCTCACGTTCGCACCGATGAGGCGCGTGATGTCTATTGTGAAAGTAATTCCATTCCCGAACTTGATTCACTTTATCTGCGAAACGATATAAAAGCGATTGAAATTTCGTTAGAACTATTTCTTGAATTATCTACGCTTTCTTTCGGTTATTTTTGTATCATCGAAAGCTTTGCAAAATGTGTGTCGTATAATCTCTTCTTTTCTGGAAGATATTTTTTTTTTTCACGGCAATGCGCTCTCCGTCACACGTTCGAAGCAATGACGATCTAAATCTTTTATAGCGCGTCGAACGAGATATATTTAATATTGACGTACGCAAATTGTAAACAGCAGGGGAGTACAAAGACTGGTAAATTCAAGCTGTCCTTGAACATAAAGCGTCGAAAGTTTTCAAAGGCCTGCCCATAAGAGGAATCACGGTTCCTGAAAGCGTAATTAGAATCCAATGTTCGTACGTCGAGAAAGTTCCATTGGAACTTAAAAAAAAAAACGAGCGCGAAAGTAACGTAAGACGCCGATCTCTGCCCATGTTTTTTCTATTTTAAGATGAATGAATGAGAGGAAAAATACTCTGCGCTCTCAATTCACGAGAGACAAGGATTGCATCGTGGAGCATCATTTCTCTCTCTCTCTCTCTCTCTCTCTCTCTCTCTCTCTCTCTCTCTCTCTCTCTCTCTTTCTGTCAAAATTCGTGTTGAATGTTCGATAATGTTTAAAAATATACGCGTAAAAATATCTCAAATTTAATTTTGAAGAAAAATGACAAGTTATTACAAATACAAGATATAAATAAGAAAGAATATTATATATGTATATATTATATATAATATATATCTATATTATATATATAATTATATATATATTATATATATATGTATATGTATGTATATCACAATAATGTCACGTAAGTCCGTTGATGGCGGTTGCGTGCGAGCAAAGTTGTCGGGCAAATGCACTCGTTTGCAACAATAATCTTACGTAAATTCATCGCAGATTTCCAAGTGTTTTCCCTTATTTCGTTAAATTAAATGATAAAAACTACAACAACAATCTGTTCTCGTTAAGAACAAATTCTCCTCCTCTTTCAATTAATTACTCATTAATTATTCTCGTCGCTATTGCAGCTAAAGCATTTCGCGCTACAATAACAAACTTTCCTCCCTTTATTACTATAGAGAGAATGCCTCTTCGCGTCCCGTTTGCTAAAATGAATAAGTAGACATCGATCCATCCCGAGTGGAGAAAGGTCGAAGGACCCATAAAAATCTACGCTAGAAATCCAGTCCCCTCGGTACGTTTTTCCTCTCGATTCACGCTCACGCGACATGAGCGTAAAAGCGATTCGCTAGTTTTCCTCAACGGTGTCCTACTTTTTTTTTATCGCCCACATTATGCCCGTAAAAGCTTCCTGCCATTCTTAACCGATGTTTCACGTTCTCTACATGTCGCTCGTTCCGATACATTATCGGTCAAAATGTGACTGGTGGTTATTTCATCGATATAAGTCCGGACTGATTTTCGCACGATGCGTTTTTTGTTGTTTTGAGAAATAAATTAATAAAATAATAAAATATATCTTGGGCGCGATATACATTTTAGAGAGAGGATCCAATTTGAGTCGCAGACACATGATTGCCAGAGAGAGGTTCCCTGTTACATTATAAATTTCAGTTATACCGACTCACTGTACATCTACGAAGATCTCTAATAAAATCTCCATATTAAGAGTGCGGAAGGGTGCAAGAATTATACTAAAAGATCATCGAGTCTATGCTTTCGCTTACACTCGCGCGAGCACAATCAGCCTCGGAGATATGCAGTGATCTCTCTCGCAGTTTCATCTTTCGTAAAAGAATTTTATTTTTAGAAGGCATCGCCCCGCGCAAAAGATGATCCTTCGTCCGTAAAACATCATTTTGCGTGTCTCGCTCTCCGCAAATCTTGCATATATACAGGGTGTTTCATTTTAATTAATATAGTTATTTTAATTAATATAAATTTTAATTAAAATGAAACACCCCCGCATATGAAGAGAAAAAATTACGCGAATCTATTTTCTCTAATGTTAGAAACACCGCACATAAGTTGTCAGGAACATATGAGGAATGCTCGGTTCTCTCGTGTCATATACTTTAGCTGCGAAAGCTCCTTCTAATATGTTATAATATGCGATCTCTCATAGAATTGCTTCTCGTATATATCTGTTTCAGCGATCTAACCAACAATAATATAACGGACATTCCAATAGGTGCTTTCCATCGATTTCCCAATCTCGAAATTTTGTAAGTATGCGTATTTATTATATATATGTTATTATATATTATAATGAGATCTCTCTCGACGCACGAAAAAAATTATGGAGTTAAAATAGATATTACATACTCGGGAAAAAACGTCCAAATATAATCATATATAAATATATATAATTATATAAGAACTTTTTTCCCGGGATATTCATATATGTATCATTACTTTTAGATTTCTTCGACGTAATCACTTGCGAACCATTCACAACGACGCGTTTATAAATTTGGCGAGCCTTTGTGTACTGTAAGTATCTGAAAAAATATAAGATTGTATCTATCTTACTATTCGTATAATATTTTTTGCAATGCCTGTCGCGAAAGTTCGATTTTCGATAGCTGTTTAGCGTGCGGAAAATGGCTTATTTCTCAACGATTCAATGTATGACTTACTTTATCACACTAGTGCGAGAAAAGCACCTTTATGATTTACTTTACCGCAGTAGTGCGGAAATATGGATTACTTTACCGTACTAGTGTGTAAAAAATCTTCTTTCTGAATGGTTGATAGTTTTTGTTTTACCATTTCTCGACTGACATAACAAACTTGAACGTAGCGAAATTCACGCGAGACAAAACGTCAGTTCGTTATAACCTTTATTCAAGAAGGATAAAATGAAGTCCACCAGTTACCAAAAACATTACGTTTAATATCAATAATTGTTCAAATCTCACATTTCATTTTGGCGATAAATAAATAAAACACTATATAATACTATTTCTTATTTGAATTTAATTTCAATAAATTATGTAATCTCAAATTGAACTTTTACGACAGGCATTACAAAAAATATTGTATGTGGCATGTGCGGAAAACAACGAATACATCGCGCGTGAAGTTGCCGCATTCGCCTCAGCTTATGATGCATTCACACCAGTACGAATGTGATTTGCAGCACGAGCCGAAGGCGAGTGCTGTAATCACTCGTACTGGTGTGAATGCATCATAAGCCTTCGGCTCATGCGGCAACTTCACGTGCGACGTAATTCGTTGTTTTCCACACTTGTCACATAAGATACTATTTCGCGTTTGTCTTATCTTTCTTCAGAGAACTCGATGAGAATTATTTGACGAGTATACCGGTTGCTGCTGTAAATCTACCTGGTCTCAAAGAATTGTAAGTATCTGTTGTGTCCACATGAAATTTTAACTCCTTAACGCACGGTTTTTTTGCAACAAAATGGCAAAAAAAAATCATTTTGCTTCCTCATTGAGGAAGCTTTGTTTTCGTGAAAAAAATTGTTTTTAGTTTTCTATGTTAATGTGTTCAGAATGTCCCAAAACGTCGAAAAATCACATATTTTTAAAAATCGTCCCGTATGTGTGTGTATGTATGTACGGATTGACCAAAAATTCAAATATTTATAACTCAAGAACTGTTTGAGCTAAAGCGTTGCAATTTGGCACACAAGTAAAGTAGTACAACACTTTTATTTACTGTCATTTTTATAAAAGTTCATACAGTGTTTTAGATTTTAAGGAAGTTTCAATTTTTCAAAAAATGTCCGTGGTAGCTCTAACTTCCGCAAATTTTGAGATATCGGGCTAAATTTTTTTACATGAGTATCATTAAAGGATGGTTGGTATTGAATTTGATGAAAATTGGTGAAAGGGTTCATTTTTTATAAAATTTTGAATTTTTTGAGAAATTTTTTTGTATGAATAGAGTATCATTAAAAAAATAAAAATAAAAAGTGTGCAAATTAGAAACTTGCTTTCTCACCATTTTATTTCGCTCATAAAGCTTCCTCTATGAGGAAGCCAAAATTGAAAAAAAACAGCTTACTCTGAAGAGGAGCTTTATGAGCAAAATAAAATAAAATGGTGAGGAAGCAATGTGCAAGTTTCTAATTTGCACACTTTTTTCATAGTAATATAAAATAAAGCGCTGCCCGACTTAACTCTTACGCGTTAAGGGGTTAATCGGGGTTAATAATTGCCTCTCATTGAAAAATAATTTTCCGTCTATTTGCTCATTTTGAGAGTGCGACGTAAGCTTTCATAAACTTTTCGCATATTCCCGCAGATCTATATCGAACAATAGAATAGAACAACTCACGAGAGATGCGTTGCGCCATGCTAATAATTTGGTGTCGCTCGATTTACGCGGAAATCCTATTAAGGAGATACATGACGAGACCTTTCAAAATCTTGGCAAACTTCGTAAGTTGTAAGTAATTTACACGTATATTTCTCTTATCCCGTGTTTACGAAAATTGCACGTGGCATTTGCGAGAGAAATGACGGAGGATAACGCTACGCATTCTCTTATTAATTATAGGATATTATCGAATGCGAAGGAATTGCGGCTCTTTCCCAATCTAAATGGAGCAACTTCTTTGGAAATATTGAGATTGGATCGTTTGCAGCTGAAGGAGGTCCCTTCTAATCTTTGCCGGCAATGCCCGAAACTCAAAAGTCTGTAAGTTTAGTACATGTTTAAGAGTTATTACTCTCGACTTTATACATATAATAATCCGCAATAGGACATGCATGAATGACATTTAAGAATATTGTTAAAATTCGAATAATGTGAAAGGTAATGATGAAGTGCATTGAGATTATCAGTATCTAATAAGCGAAATTCATTAATCTCTAGAGTTGATTAGAAGGAATTATAAATAAGTCAAATTCGAGAAATCTGAATATTCCTATATTCTATAAATAATTATTCAATATATCATTGATATACAATAGATTTAAAAAAATGTAATTTTATTATATTATCTCATCAGTTAAATATAAAATTTTGTAATTGAAGAAATTGCAATAAAAATTAAGATAAATAATCAAAATTAATAATGAAAAAATAATAAAAATTAAGATAAATATTGGAGCAATTATTCAATTTAATTCAATTTTGCATGAATTTTGAAGCAAAAAACGATTAATAAATTTATTATTGATTATTGAAAAAATATACAATTTAATAAAGAAAAATAAGTAAAGTAAATAAAAATAAAAATTATTGTAGAGTAAAATAGAAATAGAAGAACTTATATATCGTATATTAAAGAGTTAGAATTTTGTAATATTAAAGATCAAGTATTAATTTAATCTATCCGTTATCGTTTGCCTCTTGACAATGATTATCTCTCGTGATATATGTTTCTTATGTGTACATCCTTATCTTTGATTTTAGTAACATGAAATCCAATCATTTGACGGAGGTACCAAATTTACGAGACTGCAATGAACTCCGCGTTTTGTAAGTATGTAATGTAATACATACCGAGAGAGAGATATATACATATAATAATATATACATGCGCAAATCATCGAACGAATTAAAAGGACACATTATAAACGATGTAAATACCTTCTTCTTTTAGAGACTTAGCTAGTAATATGATTTCCACATTACCTGACGACGCCTTTAAAGGTTTGAATATGTTGCACGATTTACTTTTGTCCAATAATAATCTGCAGAGTATCTCCAGCGACGCGTTCACCGGATTATCTAGACTTCAGGTCTTGTAAGTGCGACATTTGGCTTCAATTATTTCGATTTAATAAATCTGTTTTTTTTTTCTCGACGATTTCAACATATTTATCTTCGAGTTTTCATTACTTTTTAGAGACTTGGAGAACAATATCATCGAGTACATACATCCCGACGTGTTCAGAGAAACGAAACATTTGCAGGACCTGTAAGTGTATAATTTACTAATTATTTCATAAATCAGTTCGTACTTTTCATAATACGAGATTCGAGTGTAAAATTGAGATGTGATGTTTGTTGCATAGAAATTTGGGAAACAACATTTTTCCTACACTGCCGATAAGAGGTCTCGCGGGATTATTGCATCTCAAGACGTTCAATAATCCCGCGCTGCGAGAATTTCCGTCTCCCGAAAGATTCCCACGAGTACAAACAATGTTGCTATCTTACGCTTATCACTGCTGCTCGTTCCTATCGATCGAAGTGGAGGAGTCTGTCACAAGGTCGCCGGTACGGGAATCGATTTTGTTTCCCACCGACGATTTTGATAGCAGTTTATGGAACTCCACTTTCAGTGATATTTGGCCACAATTGGGTAAGAGTATAGTCTCGTTATTTTTTATAAATTTTTCTTCTTACTTTTTACGCATTTTGCATCCTTCATTTTCGATACATGTATCGTGCCTTCTTTTAACACTTAATTGCTGCAAAGCATCATCTCAATCTCTGCGAATTCGGTCGTTTAAAAAGCGTTTTTGCACACTCATTCATTCGTTAGATAGCATGAAAAGCAAATAAGTGTTCTAGTTTTCGTGTCATATCGCAATCATATCACATCGTCTACGATCTTTGCGGCACTGAAGTGATAACATTTTTTAGATAACTTGACCGACAAATTTGGATCGCAGATAAATGAACTTTGGGCTAACTTTGGTTCAGATTTTACCTATCCCGGAAACCTGCCTTCCTACGTAGAGGATTATTTCGAGGATCTAGACGCACGAACGACAGCGACAACTCGGACACTCGTACCCTCTCGTATCCAATGTTTGCCGCAACCGGGTATGTTACAAGTGACCTATAGAAGTGGCTCGAAATACGCCCGAAACGCTACTAACTGGTGGTGCTGATGTTCGATATTTTATGTATTTTATGTATTCTTGATTATGTATTTTATGTATTCTTGATTAAAATTCGCGCATACGAAATGTACATGAAATATTTTCAGGTCCTTTCCTACCGTGTCAAGACTTGTTCGATTGGTGGACTTTACGGTGCGGTGTTTGGATAGTCTTCCTACTCGCCATGCTCGGTAATGGCACTGTGGTGTTTGTCTTGATATTTTCGAGAAGCAAGATGGACGTGCCACGATTTTTAGTCTGCAACTTAGCCGCTGCCGACTTCTTCATGGGTGTTTATCTAGGTGATCTCTCTCGTCTATCTCTTTTATATCGATTTAACATGCCAATGTTACATTGCACAGCTCTGCATTTTGCATATTCGCTGATAGATTATATTATAATTGATTAAAATAAATAATTAATAATTAAAGATATTTCTACCCGTTAAATATCGTCTTAGAAAGATGTTATCTCGACGAACGAATGTTTTTCTTCAGGTTTATTGGCTGTCGTCGACGCATCAACGTTGGGGGAGTTTCGAATGTACGCGATACCATGGCAAATGTCGCCCGGATGTCAACTGGCTGGTTTCCTAGGTGTTCTCAGCTCCGAACTGAGCGTCTACACGCTCGCCGTGATTACTTTAGAAAGAAATTACGCGATAACGCACGCGATGCACTTGAACAAGCGGCTCTCGTTGAAGCACGCAGGCTACATTATGACGATAGGCTGGTGCTTCGCTTTGTCGATGGCGAGTTTACCGCTATTAGGGGTTTCGGATTACAGAAAATTCGCCATCTGCTTGCCGTTCGAGACTAACGGTAGCGCGGCGCTCGCGTACGTGGTGTTTCTCATGCTTATCAACGGAGTGGCCTTCTTGATACTAATGGGCTGCTACCTGAAGATGTACTGCGCGATACGTGGCTCTCAGGCATGGAATTCAAACGATTCTCGTATAGCGAAGAGAATGGCTCTGCTTGTCTTCACTGATTTCCTCTGCTGGTCACCGATAGCCTTCTTCTCTCTCACAGCGACCTTCGGATTGCAATTAGTGTCCTTGGAACAGGCGAAAGTCTTCGCGGTATTCGTTCTACCGCTCAACTCTTGCTGCAATCCCTTTCTATACGCGATCCTTACGAAGCAATTTAAGAAGGACTGCGTGTTGATATGCAAGGCGATCGAGGAATCCCGCGTGACTCGGGGTATCGGCAGGTGTCGGCACAGCTCCAACTTCAGCAATCGGCAAACGCCGGCCAATACCAACAGCCTCGTAGATCGGTCGTCGCGGGAGAACCAAGGACCGCTTCAAACGCCGTGCTCTTGCGCGAACTCGAGACTCTTGGAAACCGGGAGCCGTTGCTCGTCCTATCGCTGGTGGAGTGCTGGGATATTCTGGCCGTGCGCGCGCGATTCCAGACACGCGCGGCACGCGCACAGCGATCAGTACGCCTATCAGATCGCCCAGATCCAGCAGAAGCAGCACAAACGCGCGTCCTCGGTGTCGTCCAGCGAGAACTTCTCCTCGTCCAGATCGGACTCCTGGCGGCAGACGCATCATTGCGGCATACCACTCCGACTGCTGGATCCGAAACGGAGAGCCTCTTCCTGGTTGATCACCAGAAAACCGTCGCAGGATTCGAACCTGAGCTCGTCCCGCAACGATTCCTCCGGTTCCGCGACCACTGCCAGCACCAGTACTTGGCGCATCTCGAGATCCAGTGCCTCCTTAGAGATTAGCGCGCGTAATAATACGCCGAGGCCGGTTAGACCGAAGCCACGACTGACACGTCAACTCGCCATTCAGGAACCGGAACCCCCGGGCTCCCCGGGTAGACTGGCCGTTAGATTACTCGCCACGATACCTTCCGCAGCTGAGACCAGCGATCAGCAAGACGATGAGAATATACCGACGAATTAAAAATTTCTATCCGACTATTTTTATGTATTATATATAATACATATAATACGCGCAATATTTTCTAAGTGTATCGTTCTCATCGGGCGCGAATTCTTCAACTCAAATTCAGTATTAACGATCTTCGCTGGTATACCTGTGTAGTTTGTAGCTATATGTATGTATATTTATATTTATGGCATTTTATATACATCTTTAGAATTGTTGCTTAAAGCGAAGTAGAGTGCGCGAAATGAGCATGATAGAGATTATGTAAACGGTGTAATATTATTCAGTGATTTTTAACGGGTTTTTCTCGTTTCTCGTTTAATGTTGTCGGTAATTCGTATCTGGATTTTAACAAAACAATTTTTTTTTAACGGAACTTCAACAAAAATACGCTCATAAGAAATAATCGATAAATGCAATTGTTTTTGCAACGAAATGTAATCGGATTGAGAAGTCAAAACGGCATTGATCCATTTCTGCTTGAATTGAATAGACGTTTAACAAAAAATGTAGTCCATCCGTCCGTCCGTATATGTATATATATATGTTATGTATTTATATTTTTACGTTATATAAGACTGACCATGGGTTCTTCAACTCTGTACCATTTGTACAATGATTGTTGATCAAAGAGCCTCTAACTACTAGTCTCAGTAGACAGTAGTCATTCGATAGTTGTTACATCGAACTCTATATACATAATGATTTTAATTTATAGCAAATAAATCTATATAACTATATATTTAACAACGGTTTTACCGTTCTAAGTATTATATAAGATTTTGAGCCAAATCACTACCAGTTTACCTCTTGCGCGATGTTTAAATAATCTTGATAATGGCGTGCTTATTTATTGGCAGATTATATATTTTACTGTACGGACGGAGAGTCGTATTTGTGCCGCTATCAAACGTAAACATTGCGTAGAGGCAGTTTTATTTAAATTTCGAATATATACAAGATGTTCCATTTTAAAGGATGTCTGTGAATATCTTTGAAATTTTATTGGTGATATAGAAAAATATTTCATTGTCAGATAAAAATTGAATGGTTTCGAGAATTATATATTATTTGAAAGTAGATAGTTTCAATCTAAAAAAAGTTGACTTTTATATCTCCTCTACATTTCCAGCTACAACAAAAATTATTGACGTCAGATTATGTCCTTCTCGAAACCATTCAATTTTTATCTGAAACATTTTTCGATATCACTACTAGCTTTCGAAAATATTCACATTATTTAAAATAAGACACTCTGATATATAGAATGTCCCAAAATCACTGAATGTTATTTTTTTAACAGCAGATTCTCTAGCCATTGCAATTTGTAGTCGATTTTTCTTTAGCGAAAATGTTGAAGAAAATCATCATTCTTTTATAAGTTTTCAATTTTTTAATCATATTATTTTTAACTAACAAGTTTTAAATTAAAATTATATTCCAGTAAATTCTATCTGAAATTAATTAAAAGAATGTAGTTTTGTTAACTTTTTAACTCTACGAAGTTTAGTTTGCAAAAAAACTTTTTCTTTAATTGCTTATAATTCAGAAATTATTGCCTCAACATTTTCGCTAAGGAAAGAAAAATTGTTAAGAAAAAAATCTTCAAATTGAACAGCGAATTTGCTATCCGGTGATTTTGGGACATTCTGTACACACACACACACACACGCGCGCGCGCGCACACACGCGCGCGCACACGACACACACACACACGTATATACAGGGTGTCCGGTAATTGAAGGATCACCCGTCGTGTGCAGGTAGAGCGAGTTAAACCGAGTAGAAAAGTCCTGTACCATTTTGCAATCTTTGCAATAATTAATGAGAAATGAATTAAACAAGATCAGCCAATCCGTGCGAGTTCAAGCACGCGGCGAGAAGAGACAGCCCACGCGGGGGTCCAGCTTTTTTCATCGCTCGTACATAGCCATTGTCCTTTGTAAAGTATTCCTCCTCGCTTTGTCGTGCGCCGAGCAACCGCGTAAACATTAAGCTATTTATTTTCGCCGCGCGCGTAGTATCACATAACAGTGGGAAGTCTCTTCTCGCCGCGCGCTTGAACTCGCGCGGATTGGCCGATCTTGTTTAATTCATTTCTCATTAATTATTGCAAAGATTGCAAAATGGTACAGGACTTTTCTACTCGGTTTAACTCGCTCTACTTGCATACGACGGGTGATCCGTCAATTACCGGACACCCTGTATATAAATCAGCGCAAACAAATTCGATTGATAATATCAAAAAAATTAGTCACATTGCAAATTTTATCGAGTGGTTTGTTAAAAGTAGTTGATAATAGCATGTGATGTGTTAACGAAAATCAAATAAAATCTTTGTGAAACTGATCGATTGATAATAAGTATTCTTTAGTTGGCGAAGCCTAATTTAAACTAAAGTTATTTAATCTGTGAAAGTTAAAATTATTGAAATAAAGTTAATATATATATATACGAAACATGGATAAATTTTACGAATAAGAGAGAAATTAATATATCTATACATAAGAAAATGTAATTGC
Organism: Lasius fuliginosus; assembly: GCA_949152495.1. Classification (NCBI taxonomy): domain Eukaryota; kingdom Metazoa; phylum Arthropoda; class Insecta; order Hymenoptera; family Formicidae; genus Lasius; species Lasius fuliginosus. The sequence continues at coordinate 13,435,963 of OX424452.1, read as the reverse complement.
TTATTTATCCTGTACTGCACGCATATTCGGTCATTATTTGTTATCTGTTTAGCATTTTTTTTTTTTTTTTTTGTTTAAACTTCGTTCATTTATTTTTGTAAAATGTCACTTTTACATATTACAGGGAAGACGCGTCGCGTTCGCAAGCGACATTGTCACATTGTATTAAGACTATAATAATTTAAATACGGATATATACATTAATTAAATGGCTCTATATATTTCTCTGTCTAAAATAATATACTCAACAAGGATTCAATACGGCGGCAGACCAAATTCTTTATCTAATTCATATCTAGTTAAATATATATGTATATTTCATACATTGCTTATAGTATATTGTATAGATAATGAAATCAGATCTCTATCGTTCGTTTTAAAAGTAATATATAGCAAGATACATAGCTTTAACAACTGTCCTTTGTAAATATCAAGGTCATTGCTTCGAAGTCCACTAAGGAAGAATATTTTGTGGAGAGCTAACGACTTTTTAATAACAAAATCAGATTCTGTGACAAAGCTGACACATTTTAGTCTCGTATCTTTTCGCTATTATATTTCTTAGTGATAACGGAGCCGATAATTGTGCGTATTCTCCGTATAAAGACGATAAGCATGATGTTCGTGCAAATTACTGGAAATACAATATATTAAGGAATATTAATCGTTGTTATGCATTAATGCAAAGTTTGTATAGTTATGTGATTTCATCAATATAGTTATAGAAACTAGATATATAATAGCACAATAATATATAACTAGATCTATATAAGCACAGTGATATATATTCTTTTATAGAAAATAGATATTATTGTGCTTGAAACGCGCGAAAAATATGAAATTTGTTTCTTGCAATTTTATTAGGGATGGGATCAAGTTTTATACTTAAAAAATCCGAGTCGTATTCAATAATCGAGTTTCATTTTCTATGATTCGAATATTACTCATAAGAAATAATATTTCATATATTGTACTTGCGAAGTAATCGAATCTAAAACAATTATACTCGAATTTTAGATTGAGTACTTACAAGATTCGAAATAGTACTTATAAGTACTTTCTATCGTAAAGAATCGAATCTTACAATTTTATACACAAGACGATAGATTAGATACTATATAATACAAACGTTTCTTTAAAGTGTTTTGCGAATTTTAGTTGCATTGAGATCTAAATGTGTCAGTGTTTTGTCACGAAATTATAGATTTTCCAAAGTCGCGCGAAATAATTTCATTTATAAAGATAGATATATACAGAAATCGTGCGTTCTAATTCATACTTGAGCATATCATAAAAGAATAATCAAATTTAACACGAATAATCAAAATAAACTAACATGCTATTTATATAACACTAATTACAAACAGATATAGCGGGCAAATTGTTACATAATTGTATTACGCACGTATGGAATATAACGATGACAATCTTAACAAATTACTAAAACTGCAGAGCAGCTTCGCTTTAACATAAGCCATCCTGTAAGTCGTTTGATTTTGAGCTGAGTGCATACAAGGGTGAATTAATTGACGACGGTATTTTATTATGTATGTTTGTTCAAAAAATTTGTAGCAAAAACATATAGAAAGAAAATCAGGGTTTTAAGATTGTTCATCCTGAGACTGAATTTTTTTCGAAATTTTTTTCTATAGGACTGCGACGATCTGTACGGGGCTTACTTTTTGATTTCTTCTTACATATTTTTGCATTTACAGTTTAAATATTCCTATCATGGACGTGATTTGATTTGAGTGAGAATAATTAATTATTTTAAGCGCTCGCGATAAATAATTTACAATCTCCTTACACATTGTATACAAAGATATAAAATTTGTATAGTAATTCGCATTTTTGTTTTGCCGATGTTAGTTACACGTATATTGCCAGTGAGTATCCGAAAGTATCAACGATAACTTTAACAACTTGAACTTGTTTCACGAGGGTACTCTCATCTCGATGTAACTTATATCATTATTCGTAAAAGCGTAGTAACGTAGTAAACGAGAAAGATTGATTCTTTGATTATTTATTAATTTTGTCCCTCATCCCGGTATGCACCTAGAACGCTATGATTAAAACTACGAAATTATATCGCGATAAAAAAGGTTACGCTAACGATTATTATTATTTTATTATTATTATTATTATTATTATTATTATTACTAACGTCATCGTGAAAAAATCTTACTTCGTAAAAATCCGCGGCTCCCAGAAAACGTTTTTAGCTTTTCTTAAAAAGTACCATACCGAAAATATATATATATTGTCGTAAGAATTAGAACTTTCCTTCAAATATTGCGATTCTCTAAAAGTTTATTTATCTAAGGATGTCTTTCCATGTGTGTGTATATTCGCTGACTCTTATATATTTCGTTATCATCTAACGCACATATCCCAAATTTGGCAAAGTAGAAGGAACAAACATTATAAACGATTATTACGTTTTCGTAAGTCTATACGCACGCAGAGGAAGGAACGAGGAAAGAGAGAGCGAAAGAAAGAGAGAAAGAGTATGTGTATGTGTGTGTGTGTCACACGAATAGTAGTTGCTAATAATTAATAATTACTGATAAAATAATTCTTAAGTGCACGCGTCACGGGATTACAACTAACTTGTAACGGGTAGCAATTAAGTAACAAACGAGAGATTATGTGACTAGCGAACATCACGTAACTTTAGCTTTGTTCTTCCTAAAGGCCGGAAATAGCTTCCTGCGCCTCCGTTTAAGCTCATCGTTGTCAGCGGTAGAATTGGAATCGGTCGAGAGCGTCTCATCGTCGATCGACATTATTGTAGGTAATTCACGGAGCGGTTTCTTGACGCTCGCTGGCACCGTTGTCATAGTCGTCATCGTCGTAGTCGCTGTTATCATTGTAGTCGTTAATGCAGGACGGTAGCCGCAGGACCTGTCCGAGACGTCGAGCGAGTTTTCCGAGTACGACGTTTTCGGCAGGAAGGCCGACGAAGCCTTGTCCTCGTTCAGCACGTTCGTATCCTGGCTGTAAGACCGTATGATGCTGGATTTCTCTTTGCACGGTGCTCCTGCAATCTTTCCTGCGACGGGCTCTTCCGGACCATCACCTACCACGAAGTGGACGACGGACCCAAGTGACGGTTCCTTCTCCGCTTCGCTGCTCGAGGAATCGGAGTGTTCGTTTCCAAATCGACCAGCAGGCGGTACTGATGATTCTTTCCACGCCGAGAACTCCTCCAAAATACCTACGGATATGCCAAGTAATGTTCCAAAGTTCAGTTAATTCCTTTCTTCCTACTTCCCTACTAATAGTACTAATCAAAGTTGCGAGGAAAGAAGCGTAAAGTTTGAAGTATTAACAGTTTGAGCGGGAAAGTGTTTATTCCAACTCGCTTTGACGCATAGCGGAAACACGAGATAATATCGCTCGCATCGTGAAAGGTTTTTCTTCATATTATTAATTCCGTAGCTGTATATTAGAATACACATATGACATACAAACTTGCGCCAGCGAAGTGTGATTTATTATTTAGTAGGGATGGGATAAAGTTCAAAATGTACTAGCTTCGAGTCTACTTGAAAGTACTATTTTTTTTCTCGAAGTAATCATAGAGAGTTCAAAACCATGCAAACAAATTCGAATCTACTTGTAAGACACTTAATCCCATCGCTATTATTCAACTACATTATCTTTGATGCTTATCATTAATGATATTGTATAAAAAAATATCAAGTTGATTTAACTATTCAAACTAGTCTCTTTATATGAGATATATAATTTCTTTAACAAACGTTTCTTAATCAACTATTTCCCGCTGCGTTAACTAAATTACACCAGTTCTTTTCCAAATGTCTTTGTCTCTATAAATTGTATATGAAAGAGCCACACAATATCTTCATCATTGTAAAAGTTGAAATTATTGAAAATAATATTAAAAAAGTTCGATTATTCGGCTTTAAATAATTTCTACGTGTGTAAGAGTACATTATGCTCTGTTTAATAACATGCAAGCAATTTGCGCTAGGTTTTCGAAAAATGTAAAACATGCAAAAATAAGTTGGAGCACTTGAGTTTGATATAGGTCATATTAACAAGCTCACATATTCTGGTTTTCCCAAGCTTGCTTAAGTTTATTATAATAACGATTACTTAATTACAGAAAAATAACGCCAGCATGTTACGTAATCATTATAAAAACAAAAGACACACATACACACACTGGATTCCTTGTAATACACAATATGTATATGGAGTATATTTCCCAATGTTCCTTCACACATCCATACACACACACACACACATATATATATATACATGTGTGTGTGTGTGTTGTGTGTGTAAAATTGCAGAACAGTATATCGTTTACAAAATAATTTTGGGAACAACACGATTCAGATCTTAATTGGTGATGCATCATTTTTACAATTAGGTATTTTTTATCACTGGAATATAACAAGATATATGTATATATATATATATATATATATATATATATATAAGAAAAGCACAAAATGTCTTTCAAATACTCACAATTCGGTTACTACTAATAAAATCAATTCTAACAATATTAGATAAGTATATATATGTATGTATATAATGCCCATAATATGTTGATTGTCGCATTTCACGCGATCAAGATCCACGAGAATTCGAAATAAGAGATGCGCAAACAAGTCTATATTTTAATATTATTAAAACGTTATTGTACACATCTCAAAAATTTTACAAAGCATTATTCCTTGTGCATATAAACACATGTAATTTAATTTATGATACTCTTTGTCCCAGAATTGTGGAAATTTATACTTATAAGTACACTTATATAAAACATCATATTCATTATTATATACACTTTTGTATTTTGCTGCGTTTTGTATTCATATAATATTTTAATCAATAATTATTCCTGAGCTATTGTCATGTACATGTTGCAGTCAAATCTAACGCTACAAACAAATAACGAGAATGCAATTAAATATTTAAAAGAAAAATCACAGTCATGTTTTTTTACATAATAAGACAAATTTTTGCACAAATTTCTTTCAATTTATACACAATTTTCATTACAATAGTAAAATATGTATATAATAAAAAACGCTATCCTCATGAGGTATATCATTTTGCAATTCTTAATGAAAATTATATTAAACTCACTAAGTTTTATTTATATTGCTCCTAAAAAGGAAACATGCTAAAATAATTGATTGATTAATATAAAAAATAGGTACATATATACATTTTATAACCTTTATATTTTATGCACATTGCAGAATATATTATTATAATTATCTGTCATAATATTGTTTTTGATCTCTTTCTCTTTCTTGACATATTTAACTGCATTAATGAGTATTTGTATATAAAATCAACTTATTACTTGTCATTTTGTACACTACATATCTAATCGAAAGTATTGCTTATAAATATTATAATTGTATGTTCTTTCTACATTCTTCAAAAAGTAATTAAGTTTTATATTGATATGGTATATATTGGCACGATAGTAGCATCATTTGTTATGATTTTTTTTATATAATCCTTCATTTATCAGACATGTGCAAAAGTGAAATGCATTTTACATTCCTTATCCGCATATGTTGATCATTTTACTCTTGTACTGGTTATAATGTACATCCAAGGCACATAATATTTTAATATCAACACAACTTAATTCTATAATGTTATATATCTGTCATTAACACAAAAATATCAATACCAGAAGAGAGAAAAAAGTATCTTCTATATCATATTGTTAAACATGAAAACTCGTTAGTAAACTATATCATTAGAAAGTTTTCCTATGTGATGTATATATGCGCGACATATAGACAGGCCACAATGGTATTTAACAATAAAATGAGCATTGATATGTCAATCTAAGTACTCATTGAAGTCCGTATCCAGCTTACCTGCAGCGACTGCACTGACTGATGATGGTGTGTACACTGAACTTGCCTCATCATCTAAATCATCTTGACTACTAAGTCGCCCTATAATACATTATATCACAGATCACTTAAAAATTTACAAAACAGCTTACAAGCAGTTTTTATCCTTTTTAAAAAAATTTTTTAGTAAAGAGTGAGAATGGATGAGAATTGTTTTAACATAAAATATATTACATGATGCAAAGTTTGCATGTGTGTTAATTATGCAATTCTTGTATTAAACCAAGAAGAAAGAATATATTATTTGATATAATTTTGTAAATTCTCATTAATATACAATGTACAGCAGATGCAATAGAATAATTAATTGTTAATAGCTAGATTATGTTAGATTAGATTGAATTGATTATTGAATTGAGTTATGAATAGATTATGTTATAAAATAGATTAAATACCTCTTAATCCAAGACCTCTACCATTAGGTGTCCCTCTATACAAAACGGTCTCTAAATAGCTTAATCCATTATTGTTAATTATATTGAAACCACAAAGCAATTCAATTTGTTTCCAACGATGTACTCTTTCTTTCAATTCACTTGTTACTTCGTTTAGTGAAGTTCTTGCTTCAACTATACTCTTATCAACTTCGTCAATGGATTTTCCATGAGTCGAAACAAAGGCACCCACCAAACTGGAACGTTTCTTTCGTAATTTCTCGCACTGCAAAATAATAGGCAAATTTTATTCTTAGTAATGGAATATTTGTTTCGGCACAATCTGGCAAACTAATTATAAAAGTGACATAATATATAAATTTTAAATTGCATTGAATGATTTAAATAAAGTCATTTTTCTTACCGCTTCTCGTGCTTGTTGAAGCTGTTTTTCAGCTGATATCTTCTTATTTGTATATGCTTTGTTCTCAATTTCATGAGTTAATTGTAGCCAATGCTGTAGTCCAGTTGGTGGTGACCAACATCTATCTTCAAGTTCACCCTCTGCACGTTGTAATTCCAGCTTCAGCATCTGCAAGATATACATATAAATCGATAAGAGAATAGAATAATTACATTAAATATATTCATCATATATGTAAATATAAAATAAATGAGAAACTGCATTAACTTCGATTTCCGCTTTTAATTGCGATACTTCAAGATCTGAATATGAAGTATGTAATCCCAAACTTTCATCTTGCAAACGTTTTTCCAAATTTTGTTTCTCAGTAGCTGCACTTTCTTGTTCCATTCTTGCTCTCTCCAGCTCTTTCTGCAATCAATTATATAATCCTATTTTAATAAAATTCCCTAGTTAAAGTAATTTATTTCTAATTTTATTAGAGAATCAATTTTTCAAAGAAAAATACCTGTAAATTTTCCAGCGCAAGTTCTGCCTTATGCAAGCTTTCCATATCTTTCATCATTCTATAAAGATCCTTTTGAGAATTTTTCTTTTGTTGATATGCGTACCAGCATCCAATAAGTGCTCCAAACAACAATGTAACTAATATTAAGTCTTTGATGCTGTGCCCAATATCTATCAATTAATAAGTATATTAATAAGTTAATTCTCAAAGATAAATATATCTCATACCATGCCACAGTATTAAATAAGTATCACCTTTAGGAGGTCCAAACAGAACAACATCCATTGCTTTTAAGGCAATTTTTTGTTTGTGGATGGGATCTTTAATACCCAGAACATTATTAAGATAATGCATATTGTTCACAGCTAGTCTAAAATAAATTGTAATGAAAAATTTATATACATATACATATATACTTGATATATTTTCTTATTAAAGAATCGTAATAATAAACTCACCGAGGAAGCGTAGCACCAGTTATACGATGCTGTATGAAAGTAGGAACATATTGAGGAAGCTCAACATTGGAAGTTAACCATTCTGATGTTTGTTCTATTGTCCAGTTATGAACCTAATATATAGAAACGTTACAATGCATAAGATATAACAACATTACATGTGCAATGTACTGCAAAATCATAGATATCTTTTGTAATTATCTAAAATAATCTCCATATAAGACTTTATTGTATTACTTCGGATCGTAACCAAGCTTCCCAGAGTTCTCGTACACTAATATGCATATCGTCATTGTGATGGAAAGCTCTTTGTCTCCGTTCATAACCAGCTTCATACTGCAGTTCTTCTCTTAAAAACTGTCAAAGTTAGAAGTACATTCGTATAACATCTTGTATATATGTAATAAACATTTTTCGTGCAATGATATAAATGTTAAGGATGAGATCAAATTCAATATGTACTTAAAAATCAGAGTCAAATCCAATAATCAAGTTTCATTTTCTAGGATTCGAATAATATTCATAAGAAATAATATTTCATATATTGTACTTGCGAAGTAATCGAATCTAGAACAGTTATATTCGAATTTTAGATTGTGTACCTGCAAGGTTCAAAATAGTACTTATAAGTACTTTCTATCATAAAGAATCGAATCTTTTACAAGTAGTACTCAAACTATCCCATACACACATATATACAACATAAAATTTCTCATAAGTACTCATAAAAGATTCAATCATACTTGATCCAGGTTCGAATGTACTTGGTAGTACTGCTCTTGTTTTTCAAGGTACTTATACAGTTCGAATCTATATCATCTAGATTCGAGTCTCTTGAAAGTATTGTTTTTTTTTTCTTCGAAGTAATCATAGAGAGTTCGAAACCATGCAAACAAATTCGAATCTACTTGTAAGGCACTTAATCCCATCGCAAATAAATATCCTTACATCGTCCGATTCAGATAGATCAATGTTTCCATTGGCATCATCGTCCAATTGACTATGGAGAGACTTTATAGCTTCCAAGCCCAGCCGATCGTGCGAAGCCATGGTGATGCAAGCTAGGTCGTCGTTGCAAGTATCCGTATCTGAAATAAATTAAGTTTTAGGAATATAAACTGCATGGAGAGTACATATTCGCGTAGATGACGCATCTCGCGTGTGCGAGAGAAGAACGTGAACGTTCGGAGAGCGAATTCGGCTTACTGGACGACTCGTGGGCCACCGCTTGGGCCAATCCATCGGTGAGGGTGGCGGAGAACGCTATTATCTTGGAATGTGGAGCGTTCGAGGCGCTCGAGGTTTGAAAGGTCGGGGTGGAATCGAGGGCTCCGCCGGTGGCCGCTACCGTATCGAATAACCAGCACAGCAAGTGAATTCCCAGCAGTGGAAGCGCGTTCGCGGATGCTCGCATCTTAGGTTAGCGCTCCAGCTGTTCTCTGCTCGACACTTTCGCGCCTCTCTCGTCGCGCGATCCGACAAGATCCGCGGACTTGTCAGCGCGGAGGAAACCGTCCCGAGCTCTCTCTCTCCCCGTGCTCACCCCCGATGCTGATTCGCGATCGTGAATATATTCAAGGTTACCACAATTCGGACCCGGACCGACGATATATCTCGACGAGCGCATAACAAGCGTGACCGATTACGAGCGAGACGGCTTTATAATTGTGTCAAGCGCTAATATTAATCAGCTCCATAAAGGCAGATTCCGCTGTCGGTACTCGTGATATATGAAAATAATTGATTGCTTCGTTAATTAAATCAAATTAAGTACATACACACATACACTACTATTCCCCCGAATCAGATGTTTTATCCAAGGCTACTAATAGCACTTCCGATTCACACACGACCATCAACTTTCATGTGAACTCGTTTTTAATTAGGAGCGTACGATAGCAGAATATCATGTTAGGTACACGACGGATAAATAAACGTATTTTTTTTTTTAATTTCTTATATTGTCTTACATTTATGTAATTAGTATTTTAATTCAAGGTGCGCCTCTATTCGAAAGGAAATATACTTGGGTACGTTCTAAAACTTCCTCTCCGTGGAAAATTTTACTTTGGGGCCGTTCCTTAAATTTTTTCCAACGATCCGATTGGTTTCGAGCCGGTCATCGAGTAAAATTCTTTTCAGAGAAGACGTTTTGGAAAATGTAACTTTGGAAATAAAAGTTCATGAAAATTGATCATTGCTAGCTTTGTATCTTGCCTAAGGCTGGTTCTACAATAAGTGTCGTAAGTCGTATCGTATGTCGTAACGTAGCCGAGATCATGAGGCTGGTTCTACAATAAGTGTCGTAAGTCGTGTCGTATGTTGGGAGCATGCGCATGCTCTTTTGACTTGTAATCGAAAACGAGTTCTCCTCATTGGATCTCGGCTACGTTACGACATACGACACGACTTACGACACTTATTGTAGAATCAGCCTGAGGAGAGCTCGTTTTCGATTACGACTAAGTCAAAAGAGTAGTGCGCATGCTCCCAACATACAACACGACTTACGACACTTATTGTAGAACCAGGGGGTCGATGCTGTATCTAAAATCTAATGAAAATGCTAAAAGTGAGCGGTTGCCGCGATTCAGTAACTTTCATGGTGAAAATGTGAGCCATCTCACGGGAGTTCGTTCGACAAGAAATTTCTTGTCGAATGGTGAAATCCGAGAGTGAAAGATTGAGAGATAGAGCGAGAGAAAAATCATAGACAGCGTCGTGACGCGTTTTTGACAGTTTATAAAAGGTTAAGTGTCGTTGCTTTGTTTATAGTTCTCATCGTCGTGTGTTCATGTTAACATTTTGTCCATTAAAGAACATTAAAGAATTATAATAAATCGAAAAATTGTGCTTCCGTTTATTTCGTTTTTGTCATTGTTTTGTGGACCGTAATCCTCACGCGCCGTTTACAGTTCGTTGCATAAATTACTTTTTGTGTATGCTTTTATAAATAAAAGCTTTTATGAATATAAATATAATTATATTTTTGGACTAAAAAGTATAATTATATTTTTACTTATTAAAAGCTATACAAACTTTTTTTCTCTCTTTTTTATTTTTAACGAAAATTACTTACTTTTTTGTATTATTAAGAAAATATAAGTCTTAAATATTTAATTATTCTGTGATATATGAAGGTACTATTTTTTCAACCTCTTCTTTTAAACGCATAATATTGCAAATTATAAATTATAGGATTATAACTGGACACAGTTCGGCTACTGCAACGTCCTCGCCGGAAATGGTCTTGACTGCCGCATTGTACTTCTTCTGCAATAGTTTCACACGAAAGTTCCACGGATTTGTCGAAACTATAGTCTGAATCTGTAAAAATATTCCTGTATTATAATCTTTGATTTCTTGCTTACCTAATAAAAATGTGAAAAGATGAGAAAAAAATATATTTTATACATGGAAATTGTACAAACCTTTGCTTTAATCCATGGCATAACTGGATTTTTCATAATATAAACTATACTGTCTACTTTTAGATGTGATGTCATGAGCGGACCAGTTGGTGGTAATTTAGGAACTACTACTTTTTTGATATTTGATGGCTCAATTGCTAAAACTTCCAGCTTATCTTGTGGTAATGTGGCAGGTGAAATGCGTACTTGCATCACTTTTTTCGTTGCCACAAGCAGAGGGATATTTTCCATATCCCCATCGTTTATTTGTACATCTTCTGATATGTATCCTGCAAAGAGAAAAAGAGAAAAGAGAATTATAATTTTTATATTTTTCTAGTTTGGTTAATTTGGGAAAGTTAGATTCTATTTAATTCTTTTGATTATATGAGACTCACATTATATCTCGTACAGTTTCTGTCCACATTACTCGAGTCACATAACCAGGCCACACTTCTAATTGATGTTGATTCAGTATTTGCGTACTTTTACACAATATTTGTCGATTATATTTAGGCTATGGCAGAGAACGAGACGATTACGTCTCGTTCTCTGCCATCAGCTTAGAGGGCCTCTAGATACGAGGGGCGCAAACTGATTGACTTGAAATTGCTGCACAAAAGAATAAAGCATGCAATAACATGACGGTCGGTAGTTATATTAAAATTATATTATTTTATAATAGAATATATTTTATAATATAATATATTTTAATAAATAAAATAATATAATTCAATTAATTAATTATTCAGTCGCTAGTGGATAACTAATCAGAGTTTTAAAATAATTGACCAGAACTAGCTTCAAAGATTTATTAAAAATCCACGACGTTTCGACCATGTGGTTGTGGTCCTTATCAAGTGAATATACTAAAAGTACATATATACAATTAGATGAGGTTGTTTTTTAGTTTTTACAAATTAGAATAATTTTTAAGAAGAAGGTAGCCACTTACAAATAAACGTTGATAGACAATTAATATTCAAACATATCACATTTCATATAAGTTGAGTTACAGATTAAAAAGTTAAAACAAGTCAGCAACATGTCACAACTAAGGATCGTCAGTTTCTGTTTAAAATTAAGATAAAGCTATTTAGACGACCTTTATTATTTTGTCATATATACTATTCAAACATTCTGTGTCCTTTTGTGAGTTGATCGTGTTGTCAAATTTTTTAATAAAGAACATCTCTGCTAACTCTCTCTTTCTTACATGTTTCTCGCTATGTAAAATATTATAAGTTTTCCAATCAAAATCATGCGCAAATTCCGATCTATGCTTACTGATGACAGAATGAGATGACGGATGCAATTTAATATTGTTACAATGTTCTTTGAAACATGTGCTGAGATGTCGTTTAGTCTGGCCTATATATGAGGCGTTACAATCATTGCATTTTATTTGGTAAACCACATTCGTATTTCGGTCTTTAGTTAGTACATCTTTCCCACACTTTATTATAGTATTAAGTTTTTTAGGTAAACTATAAACCACTCTCAAGCCACTATTTTTCAAGGAATAAGCAACATTGTCAGTAACATCCTTGATGTATGGTAACGAAATATATGGAATTTTGTCGGAAGGTTCAAAATTAATGGTGTTACTTGTATTATCATTATGTTTCAAAAAATTGATTCTCTTATGTATAAACTGCTTAATAATTTGTTTAGGGAAACCATTATTTAATAAAATTTCTTTAACTGTTTTGATATTTTCTCTGTGGAAGCAATCGTTCGATAATAATACAGCGTGGTCAACAAGATTATAAATAGTGTTACATTTATATTTAAAAGGGTGGTTGGAGAGATAATTTATATATCTACCCGACCATGTGGGTTTTTTGTACCAGTTGGTTATAAGTTTATTATCTTGACGTATAATGGTAGTATTTAAGAAAGTGATTGAAGAATTGCACTCAATCTCATGTAATAATATAAAATAATATAAAATAATATAAAATATGTAAATAAAATAAAAATTATAAATTCATTAAATATATTCATTATGTATACTATTATATATTAATTATATATATATATAATATATATATATAAATATAGATTATATATTTATATTTAATTACTTATTATTTTACACACAATATTATATTTATATTTATTACAATATTTATATACAATATTTATGTATGTAAATATCTAATTTATTTATTTTCACTTATTATTTATTTTAACTTAAGTTAAATATATTAATTATATATATATTATATATTATATATTTATATAAATATATATTGAACAATATGTAAATATTTTATTTAAAAAAAACTTTTAAAAGCTTTTTTAAAAACTTTTAAAATCTTTAACATTTTAATTTTTTTAATAATTTGGCAGCTAATTTTTTATAATACAACTATTTTTCTAAAGGAAGGATCATAATTATTAAAGATCACAGAGGAAACAATTATGACTGTTAAACTTTCTTAAGGCAACTATTTACTTTTTTTGGGAAGGATGAAACTTATTGGCTAAATATCTGGATCCCATGCTCATGCTGGAAAGCTGTGATGACGCAGCTTTGGAGGCATGACATTCACTTGGCTTTTCATTCATTAACTTAACTCTCATTTTAATGTACCGATGAATGATTTCTTGAGAAATATTGTGGCATTGAAGATTTAAAGGAGAAGTGGGAGAAATTGTTACAGTACATACTTTATCTTCTAAAAGTTTCAGCAAGTCACACTTTAAGGTATGCAAAAAGATCTCAATATTTTTCCATAATTTTTTTCTCAACACTCAAAAGTAACTCGAATACATCATTTGATACCTCAAAAAGAGCACCATCTTTAAAATTGGTCATACGATTAAATTTCCCATATCTATGTGGTTCAGAGGAGTTGTGTCTACAAGCCTGAAGACATGCATTGCACTCTCTGAATGATGGTTTCTCTTCTCGCAGCTTATTTACAATATATCCACAAACTCTATAAAATACATATTTATCATTTTCTGGATGCTTTCAAGACCATAGAAAACTTGAGCTGAGAGACATGCAAGAATGATTTCTTCCTCTTCATCAAGAGATGGAGAATTAAGTGACCGAATATCTTCGGATATTTTCATGTTTTCTGCATCTAATAAATTCAGCAATTCAGATCGATCATCAAGATCATAGGAGGATTTAGAATTGTGCTTCATGAATTGACTAATACTGCAAGTTTTCAAACGTTGCTTGAACTGCAGTGCGGATGGATTAGGGCACTTGTAACGAATGGCTGAAAACAAGTTCTCACAGATATCACTTGTGAAACGGCCAGGCAAGAAAAAGTTCAAACCAACTTCGTCCAAGTAAAAAGTGCTTAGGTCTAAAATGCAGAGTGTAGCAGCTTTGACTCCTGTTTGACAGGGTTTCCACTCATGACCAACTTTCATTGTTTGGAATACATCCATAGTTAAATTTAAATTACGAACTGTAGCTGCAAATGCCTTAGGATTTTTCTTCCCAAGTCCTTGAATTGGAATGCGAGCTGTCATATTTTTAAACCACGTGTAGACCATCTTAATGAACCATGCCGTTGTCCTCATCTCAGATTCACCATTTGGTAGGTATGACAAGAAATTAAGTGCTGCAGCAACACGTGGATTAAAGATTCTGGAAGCATTTCCGACCTTCATTTTTCCAAAATGATTCATTAATAAATAATCTTCTGAAAGACCAGGTGCTAACTTCCATCGCATATTTTCTTGAAATTTGCAAAGCGTTTTCAAATGATCCAATTTAACCCAGTTAGAAGGAAGCTGGAATTCAGTAACGAATTGCTGAGCAATAAAAACTTCTTTATTGCTTCGTAGCATTTCTGCAATATTTTTATAGATGTGTACGGGATCTGGCATAATATAAAGTTTCATATTTGGATCTATTGGATGAGGTACCCAAACTTTATTAGAATGCGGACCTACATTAATACCGAAAGCTGTCCAGACGCTGCGATTTCCCATATCAGACACAATTGCTCGTACCACTGAGTGGGGTCCGATTGACCACGTTGCTTTTGACCACAGAACCCTCTGATAGGTAGACCTAGTAAAAGACCCTATACAGCAGTCAATATAATTGGCTGTGGTCAAAAGCAACGTGGTCAAACGGGACGCTCCCGTACCACTAAACCAACATCATGGCACTTTTTAATAATTCCAATCAGTATTTTTTTACTGCTTCAGCACAAAAACTATTTCCTGTCAACTCATAACAAACTGTCTGTTTCCACCTCTTAGCGACACCTCCCAATATAAATGTCATTGCCTTTGTAGCTTTGCTGCTGAAAGCGGCCTTGGAGACTTTTTCTTTCTTTTTCAATTAATATGGGATCATTATTAAATCGAGCTTTGTATTCTTTTCCCATTCTGGGCTTTGCTGCTGGAACAGTGCAGTATCCTATATAAGTATTAGTCGATGTGTCAAATTCAGGAGCCTCTTTTATGAACATCTCGTCGAATGATAACATGCAATGTTTATGAAGGGATGCCATGTTATTAATTTTTGCAGGCAATACTTGAAAAATTTCTTGTAATATATCAGGAGAAAATTTTAGATGCTGCATTCTGTTTTGCAATACTCTAACGCATGGAAGAGGCATCTGAGTGCTAGAAATTAATTCATAGCCAACTGTGCTTGATGCAAAATGGATTCTCAGAGCCTTTAGGACTGTTTTATCGCTCCATTTCAAATCTCTCAGATGACTACCTTTACTGAGAGCATCTAATTGATCATTTTCAAATCTTTTTGAAGTATGGAAGCATAGATTTTTGTACCTTTTCTGTGTTCTGTGTAGCTTTTTTTTCAAATTGTCTCTGTCACGTTTCATACAGTTCAAGGCATGTCTAAGCTCAGAATTTTCTTTCATAATTTTGTTAAACTTGTCTAAATTGCAAGGGTCTTCGAGATCAAGATGATTGTAAGACGGCAATTCCACCAAAGAATCAGGAATAGGAATAGTTTCTATGCTGGATATTTGATCATCTCTTGCTTCAAGACAAACTGCTAATGACGATTCAGTGTTTGTGTTTGGAGGTGAAAATAATTGTTTATCTCTTGTTTCAAGACTAGTTTTTGCTAATGATGATTCAAAGTTTGAGTTTGGAGGTGAACTTGCTACTTGATCAAATGCATTAGATCTGCTATAATCATGTTCTACAAATACTTTTTTCATTGGACAAAAATCAGTGTGGTCCACATTGGATTCTTTTGATTGACGTCCTCTTTTTCGTTGCAGTCTGTTTGTGGGGACACTGTTCTCCTTATCGAGGGTAGGGCAACGGCAAAACACTGTTGGAACAGCATTCTTCTTAAGTTTTGTCCTGTCATTATTCACCCATTCGTCTGATGTGAAATGTACCTGTGAAAGGGAAACATTCGAGAGGGCTCCTTTTACCTACATTCCCGATTGCCAACTATTATTAATTATTATTAATTAATAATAATAAAAATAAAGATAAATAATAATAGTAATAATATTAATAATAATAATAATTATTATTAATATTATTATTATTATATTAATATTTTATATTTACTGATTTATTAATTATAACATATTTATATTTGTATTTATATTTTTTATATTTATTTTTATTTTTTATTTTTATTTTTATTTTTATTTATTTATTTTTATTTATATTTATTTTTTAGCTTACCTGACAGAGATAGAAATTAATAGAAAATTTGTAGTTTAGCCGATTGATGTTCGAAATCCATAATTTTTGAGTTTCAGTATCAGAAGGAAACCTTTTCATAACGTAACTGTCTGATCTATTTGAGCAGTTTAATGCACAACACAATGCCATGATCAGGAATAGTAGAAATTACAATAGGCAAGGAAAGTTTGGGCTTGTGAAGGGTGTTCCTGAAATGTTAAGACATTACTTATTTATTTAAATATTTATTTATTTATTTATTTAAATATATTTATTTAAATATTTATTTATTTATTTAAATATATATTTATTTATTTAAATATTTATTTAGTTATTTATTTGCTTTATAATAATATCCTTAATATAATCCTTAATAATATTTTCTTTATGTAAATATTTATTTATTTATTTGCACTTACTTCTTAATTTATAGCGAAATATTTTATTTAGACAATAACCGGCACAATTCAATCTTTTCGTAAGCTCGCGGTTATGGACTGACGTTATGCAAGTATGTGCTTATGAAATGAATGAAGCATGCAATCCACGCGAGCCAATCAGCACTCAGGACAACTATTGCGCCCCTCGTATCTAGAGGCCCTCTAATCAGCCTTCGTGAAAATGTGAGATCACTATCCCGGAAGTGCCTAGTGATCTCGCAGTTTCACTCGACACATCCGTAATTGGGTGAACAAAGTCACGTGACATGAAAATGTGAAAAGTGAGTGAGCTCACCCAAGAACCGTAATAGGCCCCCAGCCTAAGGCCGGATCTACAATAGTAAGCCTTAAGTAAGGAATTGATCAATCACAATTGAATGTGAGAAGAATAATCGAATATGATTGGTTAATTTCTTAAGTTGATTAATTTTTATTGGTTAATTTTTTAAGTGAAGTCTTTGATTGTTTTGCGCAAGCGCAGTGGCGGTTCATTTGAAAAGTAAAAATCAATACTCAAAAATATTTGATATAAAAATATAACTTTGTTTTCACAGAAATAACACATTCGACCCATTTTTTTAAATAAAACTTTATGATTTAATAAAATTTAATGAACAAAAACAACAACAAAAAATATAATTAAATCTGTATTTACGAACTGCTGTTGCCTTTAGTCATCTTTGAGTAATGTAGATATTTCGTGCATCGTAACTCCAGAATTGTGTCTGATATTTTAGCTTCTTGTTTGATATATACAGGGTGTCCCATTTAAATCTCCTCAGGCAAATATCTCGAAAAATATGGAAGATACGGAAAAATGTTTCAAACAAAAGTTGTAGGACTTAAAGGGGGACAGATGATGAAAATATGTACTTGACCTTGAGTGACCTATTGAAGGTCAGGTCAATGTCATCGATGTTTTCTTAAACGGAACCCCCTATTTTTCAATGCATATTCTTGTAGCTTATCTCGAGAGCTTTCCAAAACACTATAATGAGTTATTTTTTCATTAAGTACTTTTGGAGTTATAAGGCTTGAAGTTTACAGTATTTCGACATAAAATACAAAATATCGTGTAATACATTCAGTTTTCGATAATCTTACCTTAATACTTTTATTTACAGAATAATGAGACCAATCAATTGGTGTTCAAAAAACCAATCAAAAAAAAGTATGCAGCATGTTGCAAATTACATACTTTTTCTTAATAGTAACTATGTGTTTTTTTTACACCAATTGATTGGTCTCATGATTCTATGCATAAAAGTATTAAGGTAAGATTACCGAAAATTGAATGTTTTACAAGATATTTTGTATTTTATGTCAAAATACTGTAAACTCCAAGCCTTATAACTCGAAAAGTACTTAATGAAAAAATAACTCATTATAGTGTTTTGGAAAGCTCTCGAAATAAACTACAAGAATATGCATTGAAAAATAGGGGGTTCCATTTAAGAAAACATCGACGACATTGACCCGACCTTCAATAGGTCACTCAAGGTCAATTATATACATATTTTCATCATCTGTCCCCCTTCAAGTCCTATAACTTTTGTTTGAAACATTTTTCCGTATCTTCCATATTTCTCGAGATATTTGCCTGAGGAGATTAAAATGGGACACCCTGTATATATTATTATTATTTATTGGAAAAAAAGAAGTTCAGCCATCAGGTACATGCCTATTAGGCTAATATGTTCACAGAACAAGTAATACACTTTTCTCTTAAGTTTACTTTACAACGCAGGAGTATGTACGGTCCTCCCTAAGGCTTTATCCACATTTAACACGAGTATGCCTATCTATGTCTATTAAATATTCACAGCCCATATCGTCGAAGTCTTTGGCTAAAACGGATGAACTAAAACTAAGAAATCTTTAACTTTGTTATATAAAGCCTTAAATTAAATTAAATTAAATTAAATTAACATTAAAATTAAATTAAACTAAACTACACTTAAATTCAAACTAAATTAAACTTAGATTAAACCAAACCAAATTAAATCAACGTTAAGACTACAACTTCAAATGAGGTCGCACTTGTACAAAAGACACTAACTATTACATTTATAATTAAGTTGTATTGCTCCTATACTATGCCAATTGAATGGACTGACATTGTTTTGCCCTTACAGAGAAAAAACTAAACACTAACTAATACAGTAAAACGATTTGATCGCTAGGAAGTAAAATAGATATCTAAAATATAACGTAATATAACTCAGCTACATCTATTATATCCGTCATAATTAATCCTTTAGCACATTCTCTTATCACTAGGCTAAATAAAATTGAAATTATAAGACAAATACACATGAGCGCGAGACTGGTATAAACACAGGTCTTAGCATCATTTTATATACCCTTATTAATAGACCATAAAAATTTTTCCATAACGTATATTATATCTTCTTTTAAAGTCGCTAAAAGATACTCGACAGGGTGAGGAAGGACGCCCCTCTTGTCAACCAAGGCTTTCTGGAACACCTTGCGTTGTTCCTCGTATCCTATACACCCCCAGAAAACATGATTGGGAGTTTCTTCTACATCACATCTCACACACATGGGAGAATCCACTATTTGAAAGCGAAACAGGCTCGCTCTCAGCGACGTGTGCCCAGAGCGAAGTCTATTTATCGTAGTTACCGTCCTTCTGTGAATGTTAAATTTATTAAACCAAGTGTACCTTGATTCATTTAAGAAGTTATTACAATATCACGCCCCTCGTCTTGTCGCCTCCTCTTTAACCTATTTAAACATATCCTCGTACATATTCAATTTCCAAGTATTGTTCACCTCCGAAGTTGGAATGCTATATTGAGTATCTCTGCCCGTACGTATCGCTTCTCTCGCTAATCTATCCGCCGATTCATTACCCTGAATCCCTACATGGCTGGGTATCCATATCAGCTTCACTTTCTCGGCTCTCTTTCAGTCGATATATTGCCTCCTTAATCCTTAGAATCAGATAAGAGCTTTTACGGTAATCATAAGGAGCCCCTACGGCACTTAACACCGATTGTGAATCCGAAAAAATCACTCATTTTTCCCACCCTTGGTTTCTTCCAAAGTCAATAGCTGCCAGAATCGCCATGGCCTCCACACAAAATGATGACACAAATCCCACAGTTCTAAATCCACAAGATACAGACCCATCATGCGAGACAAATGCCAGACCTGCGAACGGACTGGGGGCCTATTACGGTTCTTGGGTGAGCTCACTCACTTTTCACATTCTCATGTCACGTGACTTTGTTCACCCAATTACGGATGTGTCGAGTGAAACTGCGAGATCACTAGGCACTTCCGGGATAGTGATCTCACATTTTCACGAAGGCTGATGGCAGAGAACGAGACGATTACATCTCGTTCTCTGCCATATCCTAAATATAATTGACAAATATTGTGTAAGAGTGCGCAAATACTGAATCAACATCAATTAGAAGTGTGGCCTATTGTCAATCACATATTGAACGCATCACAATACATAATCATAATTTATTAAGTAATATTGATCACGATTAATATTTTAATAGATAACAGCGCGATAAAAAAAGACATCAGTTTCAATCAAATCCGTATCGTTTATAAAAATCATAAATCTAATTCTCAATAAAAATTAATAAATTTAAGGATTATTTTTGCGTTCTTATTAAATAAATGCTGAAATAAAGTTAAATATGATGACATAATTTTCCTCCTTAATTTTATAATCAGTCTTATAATCAATTTTATTATATGCTGACTAATGTTTTTCATGTTTTACAGAATGTAAATTGCATCCCGTAGTCTTCTACGTATTCTCAGTATTGTATTTTCACGATTGCGCCTAAATATCACTAATAACAAGTGCTCCATTTTGCTTGATTTCACCTTTTCACTTCGAAATTTCATGTCGAGCCCACTCACGCGAATAATCTCGTATTTTCACGAGGTGAGATCAACCGTAATTGGGTGAGTTACTCACTTTCGTCATTTTCACCCAATCCGAGAACCGTAATAGGCCCCTTGTTCTCTATCCGTGACCCATCCGTGTATACACACATATTTAATTGAAGCTCCTTACTGAAAATTTCCTGGAATTCAACATTCGCTTTTCCTCCCTTCCGGTTGATTTTGCTTCCTTCAATGATATCTACCTCCAGCAGAAACAGTAGTACCCCATACTCTACTGAAAAACTTATCGGGGGTACTTACCACTATTGGGTAACAGATGAATTTTATCTTCCATCTCTCCAAATGAAGACACGAGTGGAAATCCGCTGACTCGGTCCATAGCCGTCGGACTTTCCGCACTATCTCTCAAAGCCTCTAAAGATCGTAGAAGTACGTGTCTATCACTTGTCGCAATACGTGTGAGATATTTTTTTACACAAAAATTTGTATCTTATCGCCAACGGAGGTTCCTTTGCCTCCCCCAACACTACATTGATAGGAGTTGATTGTCTATAAACCATGACCGCCCGCAATCCTCGCAGCTGGATCTTATACAGTCGTGTCTTCATCTTATCGGAAATGTTTTGCATCAAAAATCCACCATATTCCAACCTGGATCTAATCAACGCCCGGTATATCATCATGAGAATACTGGGGTCCGCTCCCCACCACGTCCGTCCCACGCATTTAATTATACGAACCGGACATGCACAACGAATTCCAATCTGTTTTATATGTGTTTTCCAACCCAGATCCGACTGGAAAATCATGCCTAGAAACTTTACCTTATTGGAATTAAAAATTTTCGAGTCTTGTATGTTAATAGAGCAAAGCCTTTTTCGATATATAGTAGAGTTCCCTTGTCTAATCAGAATCTTTAGTGCTCTATTATTACGACTGAAGACACACATTTTTGTTTTCTCAGCCGATAAAGTCAACCCCCGCTCTTCAAGAAATCTCACTGTTCTTTTCGTGGAGTCCTCAATAGCCCGCAGACTCAAGTCTATAGACTACTGAGGAGAAGATACATACATCATCCGCATAACTAAAAGACCCTATACAGCGGTCAATATAATTGGCTGTGGTCAAAAGCAACGTGGTCAAACGGGACGCTCCCCGCATGACACCAGAGAGATTGAGCGGAATTTAATTCCAGCCTTGGGAATGAATCTTATTACGTATCTATGCCATTCCGCCGGGAATGCATCTTTTCCTAGAATATTATTAAAAATATGTAGTAGAACGCACCTACACATTGGGGGTATATTTTTGATGATCGTGTAATCAATGCTATCTAAGCCGGGACTAGATTTGACTTTCAAATTATTTATCACCACGCTCATTTCCTCTTCTGAATAGGGGTGATCCAAGAAATCATCCTGTGCCCCTCCCTCAAATGACGGTACTTGCTCAATCGCCCAACTTGTTCTGAATTCATCGATATGTGCATTCACTCTGTCCAGTTTTTCAGGAGTATATTCATGGCTAGATTCAACTCGGTTGAACCTAGACTGAAACTTTTTGACTGTTTTCCATACTAGAGATGGGTCCGATTCCTTTCTAAGGCTCTCACAGAATACTTGAAAATTCTCCCTTTTGATTCTTTGTAATTCGCATCTGGTGATGGCCACCCGCTTTTTATATTCAATGAAATCCTTCCTTAATCCCGTAAATTGAAATTTAAGCAAAGCCGCTTTGCGTAATCTAACCAATTTATTGCACTCTTCCGTCCACCAAGGACATGGTGGACCACATATACCTGACTGAGTACTTTGATCCCCACCGCGGTATTTTGCCTGAGGTGTGGAGCCAATCACCGCATCTTCGATCATAGCGACAACCGTTGAATATAGGACCTCCACTTCCATTGTCGCGTAGTCGGGCAGTAACTTTAATTTTTTTTCTAGATCATTCTGAAATTTATTCCAGTCAGTATTTCCCCTATGTAGTCTTCTTTTAATATTATCTGGCGAAGCTATCTTAATATTCGATTCAATTATAATTGGGAAATGATCGCTACCCCACGGATCCTTGCCAACACTCCATTGTAAGCTGAGAGCAATTGAGTCATGAACAATAGACAGATCTATAACTGAATTGGTGTGATAAGCCGCACAATGAAAGGTGGACGTCCCATCATTCAAAATCGTTAGATCCAAATCATCTAAAGCCTCACTTATATCGTTTCCCACCGAATTAGTATATGTAGAACCCCAAATAACATTGTGTCAATTGAAATTACCTCCAAAAAAGACTTTATCATCAAACTGAGAAAAGAATCTTTTCCACTCACTAGCTAGAATATTATTATCATTTGGAGAACGGTAACACGAAACGAATGTAAGCGACTCACCATTTGTGTATATTTGAACCGCGCATGCTTCTATCTTGCCATCGCACTTATAAATATCCATAATACGTTTATATTTAACACCATTGCTTATCAAAATTGCAACTCCTCCCATACGATCTATTCGATCCTTCCTCATCGTGTCGAATCCTCTGATAATAAATTGTTTCTTTGCTGTTAGCCAAGTTTCTGAAATTAAAATAATGTTAAAACCTTCAAAGTTCTTTGATAATTCTGTTACCTTAGGTAAGATTGACTTAGCGTTCCATTGTAAAATTCTTAACGATTCCTTATTATTATTGTACATATGTTTCACTTCTTATCCTTTTGACTTTTAATTATAACATGTAAGTCTATCACCTTTTTGACCCTATCTAGTAAAACATCCGCCTCGGGGTCCGTCAATAAAGCTTCTATAATCTTTACCATTTCATCTCTGCTGTCTCTTTTCCCACTCTTCATCGTCGCTAGCTTGAACAAACCATTTTCATCTGGGGTTCCTTGCGCTGACCTTCGAGGTTTCTCCAGACCGTCTCCTCTCGTCGGCAGCAACGAGAACTCGGATAGAGTTTTTACCAGTGTTCTTTTCTACCAGTAACCTCGCCTCTATAAATGGCAGATTGTCATATGCCATAACCTTTGCGATATCCATTTGTTTCTTGAAAGCCGGACAACTTCTATCCATAGTACTAGGAGGACCTTCGCAGTTAATACATTTTTTCCCCTCGAGCAAGGCTCTTCCCTCGATGAACGATGATCCCCTCCACACATCAGACAAGCCTCTGGCCTCTCGCAGAACTTGCTTATGGCCTATGCGACCACATTTAAAACATAGCCTTACAGATTGGACGTACGGCTTCACTAGGATGATTGCTCTCCAAATAAAGATTTTTTCCGGGAACACTTCCCCTTTTATCTCCATGCATACCACCTCTGAGTCTTCCATTACTCTCGTAGCCCTATTGCGTTGCTTCAATCTGAACATATTAATGATGTTGACACCAGGGTTTTCTTCCTCGATGACCTCCTTTAGTTCCGTCAATGGCACATCGATTGGAATCTCCTTGATAACGACTTTTCTACTTATCTTGAATCTGGGAATGAACGCCACAATATCTGATTCTTGCAATAGCTTGTTGGTAAAGACGTTATTGGCTAACATTTTCGACGTGAATGTCGCTCTCCATGTATCTCTTGAATATTTGACAATACGACTGAACTTGATATTCATTTTATCCAGCTTCTTCGACACCGATATAAGAGAAAGAGTTTTCTTATCTGCCTCATTACTAGATTTAACGCGAAAGTGAACAATGAAAGACGCTCTTGAAAAGGTATCGTATCTGAATTTCTTTTCCACATCTTCCACGCCCTTATCGTTTCTCACATTCTTTGAGTATCTGTCTGCTTTCTCTGGTCCTTTATTGCTTAACTGTTTGCCTGCATCACTTCTCACGTTAGCTTTAATTGACGCATTGCTCATCTTACTTGTAGATGTCTGCATCTTTCTTGTTTCTCGAAGGACATTGCTCACCATCTTCTTTGTTATCTTTGCATCATCCTCGTCCGTTGTTGAATGGCCTCGCTTATTTGCATTGATCATCTCCACTTCCATCACATTGTCACGTCTGGGTGACCTTTTTCTTCTTCTGTTCCTAGGTTAGAAAAAGAAAGAGAGCTCTCTATTTTTTATAGGGCAACCTGCATACACCGGCTATACCCTAGGGACGCCGAGAACTAGGACTTGACTTATGGATCTAGGGAAAGTGAACTAGATGGTACGGAATGGTGATATTAGTAACTTACTAAATTTAAGACAATATTTTATATATGATTAAATATAATCGAGTATAAGATTTAGTATAATTTAAGTGTATTTTGGGTATATATTTTAAGGTTTTTCAATGTTTTCTAGGAAAGAAATTAACTCGTCTATGTCTAATTGATCGTCGATAATCTCAGAAAGTAATCTGATTAATAAATTTAGAACAAAATTTATAGCTTCGGCTTCTTCGTCGGTAATTCTAGGCTTCATTTGAATTATCGCAATATATTCGTAAATGATTAATTTAGAGATTTTATTCATTGATAATCGTTACACAATTGTACTTATAATAACTTAAAGTCAGCGATTTCTTAAAAGTTCAAATAACGCATATTCATCAATGACGAAATAATTTTCTGGTAGTTGAGTTCTTAATTGAGATATTAAATCTTTAGGCAATGAATCTTCGTAATTAATTACGTTTCCCCTTGGAAAATTTATATTTTGATCCAATTCTGGGAATGATTCAGACGAGTTAATAGATACGCTCGTTAAATTATTTAGTGTCGGCGGTTTGACAATTGTTTCGGTTTTATTATCTTCTTGGGAAGTTCCGGGAGTTAGATGATCGATTAAGAATGGCTGTGATGGTTCAGAATTAATACAACGCTCGGTTTCTGGAATTTTAGCACAAGTTTCAAAGTGGAATATGTTAGTCACTGACGATTTTAAGCATGCTATTGTTTCTAGAGTCAAAGAAATTTCTTCGATAGATTTGATTCTAAGTTTTGATTTAAGAGCTTGTCGGTTAAGCCAACGCAAATGGGAAGCTGCACGGTTGGCACGCGTCTTTCTTCCAGCTCTGTGATTCCGTTTCTTTCGGAGAGCTTTTTTATATTGTTGGTTGTACATCTACAAGAATCGCAGAAGAATAATATGAAGCTTTATGCAATTGATCTCGACAAGCAAATTAATTAAAAGAAATATCATGCGATGATATAGAAATAGTATATTGAATTTAAGAAAAAGCGTTTGAGGTTAATAATGAATTAATGTATGATATATATATATATATATATATATATATATATATATATATATACAGGGTGATTCAAAATAATCGTTTGTCCTTAAACTGTCGTATTCCTGAATAAATTCTGAGACGATTTTTCCTTTGCCAAAATTTTATCCGAAGCTTAGTTTTTAAGTTATAAAAGGAAATAGTTAGCGAATTACGGTACGAGTACGGTCGGGAGGCAGGAACGGCGCAACTCATCCGACGCGGGCGATTACGCGAAGCGCTCGTTGCGAACAGCTGTTATCTACACGCGATGTGTGTGTGTTGTGTGTGTGTGTGTTTGTGTGTGTGTGTGTACATACACCCTCTTTCTCTTTATCTCTCTTTCTCTTACTTATTCTTACCTTACAGAGATGTCTTCTGATGAATAATTGTACGACTGGAATGGATCACAACATCGACGTTGACACAGACGTTGACACACTGTGACACACCGAATAATAAACAATTCTTTTTTTATAAATTGTATTATCGACACTTTGACGAATACACTCACGCAATCAGAGAGAATTTTCTCTTAAAATTTACCATGATCTCGCGTCAATCACGTTCGGCAACGCCGCGCGATTATTATCGTCGTTTAATAATAATAAATATTATTCATTAATCATGATAATCATGAGACAATATGGTATGGAAAGAATTTTTTGAAAATTTCTCTGATTAATATTTATCACATTAAAAATAATAATATCTATCATAATAAAATATAAAATATGTTTGATTAATTTTACTATGCAGTTTAGTAAAATTAATCAAACATATTTTATATTTTATTATGATAGATATTATTATTTTTATTTTTATTTAAATATTAATCAGAGAAATTTTCATAAAATTTTTTCCATACCATATTGTCTCACGATTACCATAATTTTCAGTGTAAATTCTAATAGAAAATTCTCTCAGACTTGATCAAATATTATTCATTAATCGATCACAACACTCAATCACAATTCGCGGTTAATACCGATTAATTATTAAAAATTACTTTTAAAAAAACGCGTTAAATGCACATTATTAGTTGCGGACAATACAGTCTACGACAAGAGACTGCGGCGACGCCGACGCGACGATAATAATCGCGCGGCGTTGCCGAACGTGATTGACGCGAGATCCGCGAGACGCTATCGTGTCTTGTGATTAATCGAAGCCTTTGCATTATGAATGCGCTAATTTAGAAAATGTATAATAAAGTTATTAAAAATAAACGTATTATAACGTATTATAATACGTTATAATACTTTTTTTTTTTAATAACTTAACATTATACGTTTTGCTTTTTCTTTTCTCAGCGAGACGTGAGAAAAATAATTATTTCATGGTTTTTATTGTTTTGCGAACAAGATGTTCCACGTATAAATATGTTGGTCGCTCTGAAAAGAGCGGGTTGGATTTGGTCGCTCTGAAAGGAGCGGATTAATTTATAACTTTAAAAAATTTATAATAAGTGCTCAAAATGAGCACCATCCATCCTTATGCAAGCTCTCATGCGTTTAAGTAAATTTAAATGGACGTTCTCCATTACTTTCTCTTCGATATTCCAAATTGCATATCGCAATCTGGTTTCCAAGTCGTCGACGTCCTCGGGAAGCGTCTTCGGGAAACGATCTACTTTTCTCAGAAAATTTTCGCAAAACGTTCGTCTTGCATGATAATCTTCTGGTCGTAAATGTTGCACGCGTGTGTAATGAAATGCGTGCAACTTTTTTTCTTGTTTGTTCGGAAGGACACTGCCAGTCTCGTTTTGTCTCTGAGTTCTTCGTATGATGGGAGCCGATGGATGATTGATTGCATTATCGATCTGCATCTTATATTTATACGATTCGCGGGAGGCCGATGTCGCGGGTGTCGCGTGCCGCTATTCGACGCGGAAGGCGTGGAGGGGGAAATCGCGACCCCGCGGATTGTATAAATAAAATAAAGATTGATAATGCAATCAATAATCCTTCGATTATTACAAGCGTTAAGAGGACGATATGGCAGCGTACATAAACGAAGAATATTACGATATGCTAATGGCACTTGGCGAGTGTCACGGGCAGTATCACGTAGCTGCAAGACGATACGCCGAATTATATCCAAATCGTGCAAGACATCCGTCAGCTCCTGTCATACTACGAGCAACTCAGAGACTATACGAGACTGGCAGTGTCCTTCCGAATAAATACGAAGCAGGAAGAAATCGCGATGCAAGAAATTTGCGAAACACTGAGCAAATTGTACGTGCTTTCGAGCAAAATCCGGAAACAAATATTCGGGTGGTTGCTCGAGAACACAACTTATCGTACTCAACAGTACAAAGAACGCTCAAAGAAGAAAAGTTGCACGCATTTCATTATACACGCGTGCAACATTTACGAGCAGAAGATTATCAGGCAAGACGAACATTTTGCGAAAATTTTCTGAGAAAAGTGGATCGAGATCCCAGATTTTCTTCCCGTGTGATATTCAGTGATGAATCATTATTCACACAAGAAGGGATTTTTAACTCGCACAATATGCATTATTGGAGCGAAGAAAATCCCAGAGTAACGCGGCTCAAAAATTTCCAAGTACATTGGAAAATAAATATCTGGGCTGGAATAATGGGTACCCAAATACTTGGGTCCGTTTTTCTACCAGATATTTTAACTGGCCAGACGTACGTGGAATTTTTGAGAGAAAATCTGCCAGACTTTTTAGAAGAAGTGCCACTATTTGAAAGAAATAAAATGTTCTTTCAACAAGACGGTGCTGGACCACACAACGCCAGGATTGTAACAAACTACTTGAACGAGCAGTTTCCTGGACGTTGGATGGGTCGGTATGGCCCGATACGTTGGCCCGCAAGATCCCCGGATCTTAATCCTCTTAATTTCTTTTTATGGGGATACTGTAAGGAATCAATCTACAAAATGCTTCCCGAGGACGTCGACGACTTGGAAACCAGATTGCGATATGCAATTTGGAATATCGAAGAGGAAGTAATGGAGAACGTCCATTTAAATTTACTTAAACGCATGAGAGCTTGCATAAGAATGGATGGTGCTCATTTTGAGCACTTATTATAAATTTTTTAAAGTTATAAATTAATCCGCTCTTTTCAGAGCGACCAAAGTCAATCCGCTCTTTTCAGAGCGACCAAATCCAATCCGCTCTTTTCAGAGCGACCAACATATTTATACGTGGAACATCTTGTTCGCAAAACAATAAAAAACATGAAATAATTATTTTTCTCACGTCTCGCTGAGAAAAGAAAAAGCAAAACGTATAATGTTAAGTTATTAAAAAAAAAGTATTATAACGTATTATAATACGTTATAATACGTTTATTTTTAATAACTTTATTATACATTTTCTAAATTAGCGCATTCATAATGCAAAGGCTTCGATTAATCACAAGACACGATAGCGTCTCGCGGATCTCGCGTCAATCACGTTCGGCAACGCCGCGCGATTATTATCGTCGCGTCGGCGTCGCCGCAGTCTCTTGTCGTAGACTGTATTGTCCGCAACTAATAATGTGCATTTAACGCGTTTTTTAAAAAGTAATTTTTAATAATTAATCGGTATTAACCGCGAATTGTGATTGAGTGTTGTGATCGATTAATGAATAATATTTGATCAAGTCTGAGAGAATTTTCTCTTAGAATTTACACTGAAAATTATGGTAATCGTGAGACAATATGGTATGGAAAAAATTTTATGAAAATTTCTCTGATTAATATTTAAATAAAAATAAAAATAATAATATCTATCATAATAAAATATAAAATATGTTTGATTAATTTTACTAAACTGCATAGTAAAATTAATCAAACATATTTTATATTTTATTATGATAGATATTATTATTTTTAATGTGATAAATATTAATCAGAGAAATTTTCAAAAAATTCTTTCCATACCATATTGTCCCATGATTATCATGATTTTCATGGTAAATTCTAAGAGAAAATTCTCTCTGATTGCGTGAGTGTATTCGTCAAAGTGTCGATAATACAATTTATAAAAAAAGAATTGTTTATTATTCGGTGTGTCACAGTGTGTCAACGTCTGTGTCAACGTCGATGTTGTGATCCATTCCAGTCGTACAATTATTCATCAGAAGACATCTCTGTAAGGTAAGAATAAGTAAGAGAAAGAGAGATAAAGAGAAAGAGGGTGTATGTACACACACACACACACACACACACACAAACACACAACACACACACACATCGCGTGTAGATAACTGCTGATCGCAACGAGCGCCTCGCGTAATCGCCCGCGTCGGATGAGTTGCGCCGTTCCTGCCTTCCGACCGTACTCGTACCGTAATTCGCTAACTATTTCCTTTTATAACTTAAAAACTAAGCTTCGGATAAAATTTTGGCAAAGAAAAATGGTCTCAGAATTCATTCAGGAATACGACAGTTTAAGGACAAACGGTTATTTTGAATCACCCTGTATATATATATATATATGTATTTTATATGCTATTATTTCATATACTTTATTCAATATACTTAGATCTAATTTTATATCAGATTTATGCCGTTGAAATGAGTAGAAGATTAGAAAACTTATTTGAGATTAAATTTATTAAAATTTGCGGAAAGAAAAGATGTTGATTGCTTAGAAAGGGAGAGGAGAATAATTATTTTTATAAGGAGTATAATATCGATATTAAATAAACTCATATATTTCCATTTTATCCTAAACTTAATTCAAAGGGAGAGATTTAGGGCGCAAGGAAATTGTCGTTCGGTGCACAATCCTTGGATGCTCGAAAACGAAGGAAATATATATATAGGGTGTTCGCGAGCGCGTCGAGAAATAGTGACGGAGCGGTCGCTCTTTAGTCAATCACAAGGAAATTAAATCAAAATTCTTCACACGTAATGTACTCAAAAAAAATCTATTTAATTAACACAAAAATAAGGTTAAGATATTTACAAAACTTTACAATAAAGAAACTGCAACTTTTAACGAATTCACACTGAATAAATATCAATTGCTTGAAGGAGTTTAAGTCGCGAAACTAGAGTGAACTAGACGATTTAGACTAAGTCCTAGGCGGTTTTAATTGCGGTGTAGTCTGCGGTTGTGACTTTTATGAGGCGCGAGCGAAAAGCTTACTCGCTCTCGTCGCCGATGGGCGCATCTTTTATCTCCTTTGCAAAGGGGCTGTCTTTTTGGTCGATATCCAATGGATTTCAATCAATTTGAAGTGTTTTGAGGTGACCTCGGGGCGCCGTGCTCGATTGGCTTCCCACGGTCTGTCAAAATGTGCACGCACCTGACATGCGCGAGTGCGCGTTATCGTGCGTGATTAGTAATTGAAGGCTAGCGTGGGCCCATCGCGCATGCTTGAAGCATTTCGATCGATCGATCGACGGCTACAGGCAGTTAGCTTTATTTATTATGTAGCGATTTTTTCTGTTGCGAGGGAACTGATATTGTTTCTATTTTTCAGACGTTTCGGACAAACAATCAATTATCGAAAGTTCGATATTTCTCCTAGAAGGAAGGTCGCCGTTTTTTTTGTCTAAAATAACACGACAAAATTGCTACGCGAAATAATTCTTGAGAATGCCTAAATTAATTAATAGCGCTTGCCTTGCTTGAGTGCGCTAGAAATGTGCAATCTCAAACATAGGGTAATGATTTGGAAATTGTCGTTCGATGCACAATCCTTGGGTGCTCGAAAACGAAGGGAAATATATATATGGTAATGATTTGGAAATTGTCGTTCGGTGCACAATCCTTGGGTGCTCGAAAACGAAGGGATATATATATATATATATATATATATATATATATATAGTAATGATTTGGAAATTGTCGTTCGGTGCACAATCCTTGGGTGTTCGAAAACGAAGGGAAATATATATATATGGTAATGATTTGGAAATTGTCGTTCGGTGCACAATCCTTGGGTGCTCGAAAACGAAGGGAAATATATATATGGTAATGATTTGGAAATTGTCGTTCGGTGCACAATCCTTGGGTGCTCGAAAACGAAGGGAAATATATATATGGTAATGATTTGGAAATTGTCGTTCGGTGCACAATCTTTGGGTGCTCGAAAACGAGAGGAATCTCGGGACTTTGGTATAGAGTGTCGCTCTGGGCATAGAAATGCTCGACGACAAGATAGATAAAAGGTTGGACCACGTCCGAGTTAAAAGAGTATTGAATGATTATATTCAATATAATATTAAGATTTATTTCACTTCCTGTTGTCGATTTTTTATTGAAGAGTAAAGGTATAAGGAAAATTGTCGATCAAGGGCACGATAGTGCTCGATGACGAAAGGAATTATATTGGGTGATGATTTATGAAATGTCGTTCGGTGCACAAGCCTTGGGTGCTCGAAAACGAGAGGAATCTTGGATTAGGGTGAGAACGACGCACGGGCACAGCGGGTGTGCTCACAGCGTCTGGGTGAATAAAAGGTTGGACGACGTCCGAATAACAACAGGAGTACGTATTCTATTCTCAAGTCTAATTATATCGTTTAGTATCGATATTGTTATTATGGGTGCAAGGAGGATCGTATGATAATTTTATGTCGATTCTAAAGGAACGACTGACTGTGAACTGTCAGCTGCATGCCAGTGCTTGACAGGGGGTTCTTTTTATTATGTAAAGGATATAAGGGTGTCACCGGAAGCATGTGGAATGCGAGACGGTGAGAGATAGAAAAGGTTGTCAGTCGTTTATAGATTTCCTAATCTTCGTAATGATACGGCATATTCTGATATTTAAGGAAATTATGATTACTTACCGTATCGTTGCGACGAATCTCAGGTTTTAGCCAAGCCTTCTGTGCAATTTCGAACCTTTGCGTCTCCTGGAGGACCTCGGTCATGGACGATTCAGGCCGGATTGAAATACACAGATGTATGCACAAATGTCTTTTATTTCTGAATTGTACACTTAGTCTTGGTCTAACGCACGACCGATAAAATGAGAGAAGTGTCGATGCAGTATACAGAAATTTTATAAGTACTACGCGAGGTAGCAAGTAAATTACGATGATAAGACTAAAATGGTCGATGAAAATGTTCTGAACAGATCTGAATGAATTTGATCGAATGATCGACTATGACTATATGAGATGATCTGTTCTCTGACTATATGACTATCTGACCATGACTATATGAGATGATCTGCCTATCTGATTGAAGAGCTCGAATTTTGCGGTTTATATACTGTCGAGACAAAGGTATTGAGATCGGACATTGGTGTCGTGTGAAACGATTCGGGGTGTTTCGGGGAGATGAATTTTACATTTCTTACATCTACGGTGTCTTTTTAATTAGAGCACCTGTCGGCGTGTGCTCTGGATGACTTCATCCACCGGATATCGGCCGCACAAAGGAGTTCTACGCGAGTACTATTGTCTGATTTCCGGGCTAATGTAAATAAGACGGTGGTCGGCGCGTGGACGACAAGACGTTACAATAGAATTAAATTTACTTGTAACCGACACTTGCGTTCGTGGAATCGAATAATACATCGTTAGTTCAGTCGTTGAGTGAAAAATCTAAGAAGAGTTAAATATCAATATTTGTCATCGTTATAGAGTCGGTAACGTATATGAGGTTATTTGCAATTTGTTACGGGTGAATTTTGGTTCCACGAGCGAAGCGTTTCGGTGTCTTAAATAAATATACTAGCGCGTAATATTTAAATGAGTTATCAAGCTAGAATAGAACGTTTTATACAAGTAACTGATTTATGAAGTCGTAACTGCAGTTTATCGAAACTATTAGTTAACTGCTTAATTGAAAAGTTTTAACACAGATTTCAAAATTCATTCTTAGTTATTTTAATTGTTTATGAGATAGTTATTTCCAATAAATCGTTATGACTTCATAATTTAAAATATATATATTTGTATATTTGTTAAAGGAATAATTGCAATTTTATGTTAGCTCGGTTGATAGTTCAAAGTTTCCTAATAACTATAGATTATTATAGATATTAAAACATTGGTCTGGATTAATTTATTATTATATTTTCATTCATGGAATCATTTTCGTAATAACTTGTCTTTGATAATACAACTACGTTATTTGTTTAGTTATTTATCTTAAAGTTGAATTTTTATCTCATGGGTGGAGTCGATGGGTGGAAACGATTAGTTATTTATTTTGTAAAAAGAATTGCTTCAACAAGTTATTATTTTCATGATTTCATAAAGGCATAACGCATATCTCTTCAATTCTATGTCGAAGTATTTAATATTACTTAAGTCCTAAGCTCGCAAAAGGTTAAAGTCCGCGCGCAGGTCTGTTCTATAATTTAACCGCTAGTTAGTTCTAGAGCGTTATGCGCGCGAGAGTCATAGCGATTGCGCCTGATTGGTCGCTAGTTCTTAAACTAAAGCTCGCTCATTGGTCTTGTCATGGGGAAATCTTGGATTTCCCATTTATAACTAAAAGTATATTTAATTTTTAAGTTGGAATAGGCGTATGCGATAAGAATAATAACCAATTGATAGCAGATAAGCAATAATAAGAATAACTAATATTTAAGAATAGCGCGAATAGATTACATAATTGTTAACTTATTTCTAAATAAAAATGTTGCTTAGTTATTATTGAAAATAGGGGTTCAAAAAAATGGCGGGACGTCACAACATCTTGACCTTTACCTTCATTATGATCTACCATGGTTTCATTAATCCCGGCTTTCTCCGAGATAAATTGCATAAAGTCCTTCTTAATTTCCTCAAAACCCGGCGATGGCACGTGCCCGTCAGGTGACGAGCACGTGCTTTGGAGGTTAGACTGAATCTTTACAATTGTCTCACACGCCGATCCGCTATATATAGTAACAAAGACCTTCCGGGAAGCGCTCGAAATATTACGCCGCTCAAACCGCGACTTGGTACTTAGTACTTACACCAACAAAAAAGATGCAATAATAACAATTTTCCGTTAGAACCAAGGTCAACCTTCTCACTTGGTAGCTCAACCCGGAATCCTAGATATATTATATATATAATATGTGGAGTACGTGTTGGTCCACCTCCCAGTGAGCAGAGGCAGCCTTCAATCTTATGCTCTGTCGGTGTACTCTGGATAATATCCTCGAAGATAGCCAAGAGACCAACAATATGAGTGCGTCCTATTAGAAGTTTTTCATCTAACCAACGAATTGTAACTCGCAAGTTTTTAGGATTACCGGCTATGACTACCCAACGATAATTCAGACTCATCTATTCATCTACCCACTCGATTACCATTCACTCCTTTACCAGTTGATGGCCGGTAATTTTGGATTCCTATTCCAAAAGTTGGCCAATAAAATCATAGAAGAAGAAGAAGATATATAATATGTGAAAGATCAAACACAAGGTTAAAGAATAAATAATAAAGATTGTACAATATTGAAAATACGGATTATTAACTAGGCTAGGCCTGCCTCTTTTTCAGAAGAAAATGAACACAACTCTAGTTTTACCGTCTGATGATATGTTACTCAAATATATCGATGTATACGAGAAAACTATGTGTCAGATATATAAATAAAGAAACAACGTTTGTTATGCTCGAATGACGAATTCAAGCATTTTGCGATATTCGGAATATTCGTCTTGAGTAGGAGAGGACTACGAGAATGTCGAGTGCGACAAAGAGATCAGGGGAGATTTATTTTATCATAAGTTTGCTTTGAGTCGAATATAAATCCAGTGTGTTTTGATGTGAAATAGAAATGGCGGATGCTATATTTATCACGCATTTCCTACTCTTGTTGACATTCAAATTATCTTCAGGTAAGAGGATCAATTATTGTGAATTACAAACGATACTCATTGTATGATGTGTAATTTCACGCGAGATATATAGTTTTAGAACTTGTGTTGCTCTCGGCTCTCAGCAAAGATTACTAGATCCTTGTCTTTACGAGACATGTAAACCTCGATTTATATAATATACAATATATCGTGGAAATTTCGCGACTTTTTTCATCAATTATTTATCATAATTGTTTTTATTACCAGTGTAAATGTATTGTACTAAATTTATTGTATGTTCTGCTTGGTGTAGTATTTATATACAGTTTTTAATTCATATTCTAGGCGAAGGAGAGATTGCGTTACAAGAGCAAGATATTTCTCTTGACCACGATAAATTAAATCTACCTGAACCATTAGAGCATAGTCTTAGTAGTAATGCAATTGGCCACAGACGTTTTAAGTGCCATATATGTGAAGATTCCGAGTGTTCATTATCTAGCATCTGTGAAGATGCAATCACTGTAAAAATTTTTTATGTTTTCTATTCCATTCAATATCTTTAAATTTATATTTACATCTTTTCTCATAGAATATAAATGAATATTTTTATTTTGTTTTATAGTGTTGGAAGTCCAGGGTGAAAGAAGCTGATGGTACTGAATCTGTTAGTCGCGGCTGTTACAAATTAGAGGAACATAAGTTGTTTTTGTGTAATAAAGAAGACAACCAAGATGCGGAGCATAAAGAAAGGCATGCTAGAGGGTTAGCAGGTGGTGTTCAATATTCTGTGGAATGCTGCCAAGCAGATTTTTGTAATGTTGGACCATATCCTGTACTGCAAGATTATTCGACTAGTAAGATAATCTGTCTGTGTATACATATAAACATACAAAAATATATATTTAAAAATATACAGGGTATAATTTACAACTAGCAGCTACATATTTTTTCTTAAAAACTATGTATTTTCTTTACGCCAATTGATTTCTCTCATTATTTTGTTCATAAAAGTATTGCAGTAAGATCATCGAAAAATGAATATTTTATGAGATATTTCATAGTTTATGCAAAATTATGTCAAATTAAGGTATAAAATATCTCGTAAATTATTCACTTTTTGGCCATCCTATCCTTATAATTTTTTATGCCAAATATTGTAAGGAATTGATTTATATAAAAAAATTAGGGTGGTTCCATTTAAAATAACTAGGTTGATCTTCAAATGACCTTGAAGAATGAGCTTAGTTAAAATTCAAGATTATCAACTTCTTTTCCTCTCAAAAACAAACTGTTGTTTGAAACAGTTTTCTAAAATGTGATATTTTTTATATATTTTAGCATATTTTTAAAAATGGGACACCCTGTATGTAAAATTGAATTGTAATAAGATGATTGATTTTGTTAGAAGCAATTTTTATATTTGTATATTGTTTTCAGATGCTGATAGAGGAAATTATGTAGTGAAATTAACGTTTGCGATTCTTGGACCAATGATTGGATTAGTTGTTGTTGGAGGGATTGTATTCTGCTTGTTGGCTCATCGAACGCGAAGAAAAAGGCCGATAGCGTCGCGTCGGAATAAACTTATTTTAGATTCCGAAATTGAGCCTTCCATGTTGCATTTCTCTTTTTCTTCGCCTACATCGTCCGCCACTTATCATCCACACGAGCTTAGAGCAACAGCTGCTGGTGATAGTACACTTAAGGTACATATTAGATGGGATTAAGTATCTTATAAGCAGGTTCGAATTTGTTTGTATGGTTTCGAACTCTCTATGATTACTAAGAAAAAAAAACAGTACTTTCAAGTAGACTCGAACCTATCGAACGAGATAAGTATCTCGAAAAACAAGAGCAGTACTTCCAAGTACATTCGAATTTGGATCAAGTATGTTCGAATCTTTTATGAGTACTTATGAGAATGCGTGTGTGTGTGTGTAGCAAGTATCTTAAATATATTTTTTTATCTTGGAGTCCTATTTGTAAAAGAGATTTGATTTTTTACGATAGAAAGTACTTACAAATACTATTTCGAACCTTGCAGGTATTTAATCTAAAATTCGAATATAATTGTTCTAGATTTGATTACTTCGCAAGTACAATATATGAAATATTATTTCTTACGAGTACTATTCGAATTCTAGAAAATGAAACTTGATTATTGGATTCGATTAGGATTTTTAAGTTCATATTGAACTTGATCCCATTCCTAGTACATATAATGCTACTTTTTTATTTTTCTTTGTTTTATATTACGCGTGCGCGACGTATGTTAATTAATTGTATCAACTATATTTTTGTAGGAGTATCTAGATGGCCGAAGTTTGACCAGTGGTTCTGGTTCTGGATTGCCCTTGCTAGTACAAAGAACTTTAGCTAAACAAGTAGCTTTAGTAGAGTGTCTCGGTAGCGGTAGCAGTGGAGGATTTGGTGGAGAAGTGTGGAGAGGAATTTGGCATGGCGAGAATGTAGCTGTAAAAATTTATTTCTCGCGGGACGAAGCCGCGTGGGCTCGGGAGACCGAGGTTTATTCTCAGTTGTTACCATCTAGACACGACAATATTCTAGGATATGTCGGCAGCGATATGACTAGTAGAGCCAGCTGCACTCAGCTCTGGCTAGTGACGCAGTATCATCCTCTCGGTTCGCTCTTCGATCATCTCAATCGATCGCCGCATCCATTGACGCATCATCAAACGCTCAATATTTGTCTGAGCATCGCTAACGGCTTACTTTATTTGCACACGGAGATTCACGGCACTAGAGGGAAACCAGCTATGGCCCATCGTAATCTCAAATCGAAGAATATCCTGGTCAAGACTAACGGCGGTTGCGTAATCGCCGATTTCGCATTAGCAGCTACGCAGGATCGTCTTACGGCGGACAGAGTCGATCTACGACAAGGAACTAAACGCTACACGAGTCCTGAAATTATCGAGCAAACGTTAGTAGAGCGCTTTTCTTCTTTCTCTTTTCATACCACTACAAGTTGGCCAAATTCATCACAATGATGTCTATTCTGTTTCATTTTAGAGTAAACGTCGAATGTTTAGAGAGCTTCAGACGGGCCGATATCTATAGTTTAGGATTGGTAATGTGGGAAGTCTGTCGCAGATGCATAAGCAATGGCGTAGCCTTAGAATACGCGATGCCGTATTATGAATGGCTGCCAAGCAACAATCAAGAGCCCTCCATAGAAGAAATGCGCAAATTAATCTCGCTCGATCAACGAAGGCCGCCGCTTCCTAACAGATGGCATTCCGACCCGGTAAATCAGATATTTTCGAGATATTAGTATTTGTACAGAGAAATATTGGCTCATATCAGAACTCTGAAAAGATTGAATTTTAATTATTCATTATGTGAATAATTACTAATCCTTTTTTTTTGCAGACATTAGCAGGGATGGGAAAGCTAATGCGAGAGTGTTGGCACGGGAAACCGGCGGCCAGACTACCCATTCTTAGGGTAAAGAAGACACTCGTTAAATTAGCAGCTAGCGATTCTCGTGTTCATTTACCGCTCGATTGACCAGCATTCATCTTACCGAGCTCTCTTTCATCCATGTATTTATTACTGTTGCTGCAACAACTCGTCACGCGCATTGCAAGTTCGATCATCATCATCATCAACAATCGTGCGTTATCGAATGCATTATATCAAGAAAATAAAGAAATATCGCATATCGACATATCGAAATAACAATGTTAATACGTTTGTTAATGTTTGGCATATGAATTCTGTTGCCTTATGTTCTCTATTACTGTTACCATTCTGGAACAATGATAGTATTAAGTGTATAGTTTCGTAGCATCGATTGAATCAAATCACTAAGTAGAAATATTGTTAATTCCACAAGACGGTTCAAAATTATCTGTTAAAAAGTAGATATTGTACGTATAGGAATGTATGAATTTTGTTCATAATCTAAAAATGACACAAAAATTTGATTTTTTTCAATTATGATGAAAAATTTGAATGAAAGTATACTCTACATGTATATAATAATAATTATTTTAATTCATATTGAGAGGAAGCAGATTGCTTCTATTAAAACATAAGTTTTTACATTTTTACATGATTTCCAAGCAGTTTGGCTCGGCTCGGTTTAAGTTGTCATACGAAAACAGTAATCTCTCTTAATTGACTCAGTAATATAATATTGTTTGTAAATTTCTTTTGAGGACTTTTTTCAGTATCAACGCTAGTATCGCGCGCAATAGTTCGGATAAGTGATCAAAAAATATTTGTAAATAGTGCGTATCTCTGTATCGATATACCTATCATACAATTAATTACACAGCTATTATCATGTGTCCTTCTCATAAAATCATCAACAAAGTACAGATAGAAATAAGAATGAGTGGTGTGAAAGTAAGCAAAGACTATTATATACATCTTTCTGTATAATACTTGTAATAATTTCATAAACTGCTTTCTTAGGCTACGTTCTACTTGGCGATCGCAACGTTCGTAGAATCATTTAATTTTTATTGATTATTGAAAATTAAGGATAAACAATACCCACGTTGCAGTCGCTAAGAACGTAGCCTTACTCAGCGTTTAAATATAAATAATCAATGCATTATTAAAGATGAGAATGAATGTATAATAAAATATGTAGCATAATCATATGTAATAAAATTATTGTACAAAGGTTTTGTACGTAACACAAATGCATATTGACTTAACACAAATATGATACAATGTGAGACTTTATCTTGCAATCCGATTATTCCTCAAGAGGTAATAACAATAATCTTCTTAACATTATTCTGTTATCTGAACTCTGGTTACCGATACATTGCTCAAAGAATTGTCGGAGATGTGACGGATCGTTCGTGTGCAGTAAAATGATGATTGCGTATCGCCATACCAAAGGTTCTAATTCAACTGGGTATTCGAGGAGTCTAGGAAATAAATTTATAGCATTCCTCCAGTCTTGACGAGTGATGTAAGACTGCATCTCCGATAGTGCCAGACTCTTTGAGAATCCTACGAGTGACGTTCTGCTTCTTCTGCCACCTTGGAATCTCTTGCAATAATGAGCTTTACGATCGTTTGCCACTTCTTGCATATCCTTTCGCCGTTTTTTATCAGTGCTACGTTTCGTTATCAGTGTTATAGCTTTCTTCTGAAAAATCGAAATCGCAATGCTTGATTATGTTATTTAAAATTGTCAGTAGTTGCCATGCTAAAAGAGAAATTATGTACCACATTAGATTTTGTAATTTTTCGAGCCAACGTCAAATCGCACGACATGATCCTATGCGTACTTATGCGTTCTCACAAGACGAGTCTATCATAAAGTTTATACAAGTTTATATAGCTGAAGACACTTTCTCTATATTTCTCGCATGATTTGCGGATCTATTAGTTGATAGAGAGATTTACCTACCAGATGCCATTAAATCGAAGAAGAAGAAGAAGAAGAAGAAGAAGAAGAAGAAGGAGAAGGAGAGAAGAAGAAAAGAAAAAGAAGAAGTTGATAGAGAAAGAGTGGTACTTTCTATCCTTTTTCTTACAAATTTTACTTATGAAGATTAGGCACTGCTGCCGTGCTGCCGCAGAAGCATCAACTTATACTTCACTTCACTTCTTCCTTTGATTGGCTCCGTGTTGGGAGGACTCCCGCCATCCGGCCATGAACTATGTAGGTTTAGTAGCTATTCAATTATTTTAGTTTGATTGCTGATAAATGATATAAATGATTTTTAGAATGAGTTATGATGAGTTGGCTTCAGTTTGTTAATTTGCACTAATGGATATTAGAATACTGCTGGATGGTTGGATCAAGTACTTGAGGACTTGATCCTGAAACGCAAAAATAGGGTCCAAAGAAAGGACACGCGGATTAACGCGTTGTACTTTTGCTAGTCACTTAGCTATCTTCTCGACATTGCCCAGGGTACACCGGCAGAGTATAGGATGGAAGGCTAACTCTGCACACTAGGAGGTAGACTAGCTAAACCGTACCCCGCATCAACTTATAAAATGAAACACATGTTTACCTATTCAAGCATTGGAAAGAGAAAGAGAGGGTAGTAAGAGAGATAGAGAGAGAGAGAGAGAGGAGTAGTAGTAGAGTGAGTGAGTGAGTGAGTGAGTGAGAGAGAGAGAGAGAGAGAGAGAGAGAGAGAGAGAGAGAGAGAGTGTGAGTGAGAGGGGGAAAGCGAAGAGTGTAGAGTGTAGGAAGTGCCATGGGAATATGGGAAGTGCAAGCAAAACAGAGAGTAGATCTAACCTTTTATAGCATCAGTGGTCGCACGCGACAGCGATTAAAAAATTTATAAATATTGAAGGGATTAAAAATTGAAGACATATTATACTGTTTTAGTATCCACATTCGAAACAGTGACGGAAGTTTTCGAAAGAATAAAATTGCCGTTGAAGTTTATAATCATCTCTATAGATTTGGTAAAAATTATCTTCATTAAAAAAAAAATGGAGAAATCCACGAGTAAACCTATTATGCAAAATGACGCCGATGCATCGACATTTTCCGTTTCGTTCATCGAATCGCCCAGAAAATGCAATTTGTCTTTCTCGATCAACTTTGATTTTGACGATGTTGATAGCGAAAATTCTACCGATTCCGAAAATGCAGATTTACAAATAGATATATCCGAAGTTGATAATTATGAACCGTCAAGCAAGCATAAGAGAGAAACTATTGAAGAAGCGTCGGTACTTAATAAAATGGAAGAAGAGATTGAGAGACAACTTGATGCTAAAGCTGCCAAAACTAATTTAACTGCCACTAACGTTAAAAATATATTAAAACATGTTATCCCCTACGAACATTTAATGACAATGATACAAAACTGGCTTCAAGATGCGGAAGATGATGTTAACTTTGGTCCCAAACTCACAAGAGCTAAAGCTAAGTGCGTATGTTTTATTTATTATTAATTTTATTATTCATATGTATAATTGTTATATTATAATTGTTATAATTGTTATATTATTAGCATGGATATAAAACTTTTAACTTGTTTCTTATAGAAAACTGGCAGCTGCACAGGTCAATATACCATGGCCTATTACTACAACACAAAAAGCT
Organism: Lasius fuliginosus; assembly: GCA_949152495.1. Classification (NCBI taxonomy): domain Eukaryota; kingdom Metazoa; phylum Arthropoda; class Insecta; order Hymenoptera; family Formicidae; genus Lasius; species Lasius fuliginosus. The sequence goes on along the minus strand of OX424452.1, from coordinate 13,392,856 downwards.
TCGTCGGAAGTGCAAGCGCTGATTCAGGAAGAACTGCCAGAAGATTCATCCGATGAAGAATATAATCCTGATCATGATAAACATATAGAGAGTGATGATGATAGAGAGGTGGAAAATACAATGAGTAATGATATGGAATCACAACAATCAACATCAACAAATAATAATGTAGTTTGTCCTGAACAACAAAGATCATCGGATATACAATATGATCCTGAAGGAATTTTTAAAATACCAGCGTAAGTGAGAAAGATTTATTTGTATATACAATACTATAACAGAAGTTGATTTGATTATAATTGAAGCTTTTCAATACTTTTTAATTATGCCGCTTCTTAATATTGCCAATTCATTCTAATAATAATTGACAAATATTATATTTCAGTATTCTACATGTTGCAACAGAGGAAGAGAGTATTGGTCAGAGAACACGCTCTAAATTATCTTTAAGTGAAACTTCTTTGGAGGAAATAGAGCAAGCATTTATACCACCTGACATAACTGCCGATATGACTGATGATTGGGATTGTGAACTCGATGAAGATTGGGATAACTTTTTAAAAGAATTTACGCAACCTTTAACACAAGAACCAGCTGTAGAAGATGATCCAGAAGCAGACCCAGAATATAACATTTTAGAAGATGAAGAAACAGATTTATGTATGTATTGCTGTAAAATAATTCTTCTTTATATTTTATTCTCTTATTTTTTTTATTGTATGATGTATTATGAGATCTATTGATCTTTAACTTTGATAAATATTAATAGTGGACAAGGAAGAACTCAGGACAGATAAAGCAGTAGAAGTTCCTCGAAAAGAGCAATACGATTTAATTGCAGAATTACTTGAATTAACCCCTATGTTCTTAACACAAGAAGAAGAAATATCAAGAAGGAAAAAGATTCCAGATAATATAACTCCACCAATTGAAACTAATACTATAGTAAGAAAAATTATTTATGTTATGTATTAAAAGGCAGCAGTAGTCGAACTTTCACATTTTCATATTTTTTTAGAACTCCTCTATGGTAGATCTTTTACCAGTACTTGCAGAACCTGAATTACCAAAATTAGTAAATTTTGAACAACGTCTTTTATTAGCTACACAATTTCGGCAGCATGTACAATTAATGGCACAGCATTTTACTATGACTTACATGCATCCGGAATATCATTCACTAGCAATAACATGTAAACAGAACTTGAATAGCTTAAGGTATGATGAAAAGATAAGAAAAACATAATATACTATAAAGGATAATAAGTCAGATAAAAATCAGAATTCTGATAAATATTCTTTATATTTTTTAGATATTTAAGCAACGGACCAAATTCTGCATTTAATGCAGAAAACTTGGAAGAAGCTTTAAAATTAATATCAATTTGGGAAAATAAATTTTCTAACACACGATTCTATACAGATTTCAAACAAAGTATAACAGATAACATTGTTAAAACTAAAACATGTACAAATAAGCACATATACACCGAAGAATTTCTTCCTGAATTAGAAAACTTATTTGTTGAAAGTAAGGCTCTCATGTATCCGCAACTTTTACCGCAAATGCCTTTCAGAAGTGGAGTTAAACTTACAAAATCTACATATTTAAAATCAGAAGAAAAGTAAGTATTTTCAAACTTATGTACTAAAACATGGTATTTTTTATTCTATTCTAATATATAATTTTATAGATTATATTTTAATAATTTTTAGTTTAATTGCGCTGGGCATAGAACAATTTTTACCATTTGTTGCATCTAGACCAAGAAAGTTCCGCACAAAGAAAATGCTGTTAATTGATGCCGCTCAACTTATTTGTCACTATCTGTTACCATGTAGAGATGCACAAGGAATATTACATCATATTAGAAAACGTCGCGCTTCTAAGGATGAAAACCCGATTAAGGTATGTACTGAATAATTTTCAGGCTTATATTGCAACTACAGTTAAATACATTTTATTGTAGCATTATTTTGAGAAAGGTTGTGCTCCTAGAATAATACATCGCATAACACTTGATAATAAGCCAAAAGCTCCAAAAGATCAACCAATAAATCTTTTACCTTTAAGATGGCAAATATACCTCGGTAATGTAAGTATATAACAATTATGAGTAAGTATATAACAATTATTTTGCTTATATCTAATTAAAAAGAGCTATATTTGATATTCAAAATTTTATTTATACATTATACATACAATAATTGTAACAGCTTACAGGTACTCACCTTATATAACATTTGATGATAATTACTTATTTATTATTACAGCAAAGAGAGCACAAAAACAATTTGTCGAATAATAATTATATATTTGATTCAAACAGTAATCTTGGAAAACATTGGATTAAGATGAATGCAATACTGAAGCCGTATCCTACTGTCTCTAGTAATCATCCATTAAGAAACCCAGTCATAAATATATTACCGAAAATATTACCTGCGACTGTGTGTGTAAATCCAAAAGTTTCAACTACTAATAAGACAGATAATTCTACTATCAAAAAAAATTCTAAACTCAATAATGACAGTAGTGAAAAACAAGTAATTGATAATAGTATACAAACTAGAGGGATGCTTACAGGAATAAATAAACCCAATAAAAATTTGTACTCTGTAAAAACAGTTACTGCAGATGCAAAGGTGGCGCAGATGGATAAATTACCAGATGAACAAAAAAATAATACTAAATTAAGTGGTATATCAGCTAGAAGCTCAAAGGTATCCAAAGATATATCGCAAATATTATCAGGACCACAAATACGCAAAACTACACCTCGATTAGCAAAAACAAGAAGCGCACAGAATATGAAATTGATGGCGCAAGTTTTAGGTTCAAAGAGTTCGGCTAATTGTAGTACATTAAAATCTAAAGAAAAAGATGCAGATAAGAACACTGACGAACATTGTACTGTGTCAAAAGTTGTGAGTTCTATTTTGTTACATTAAAGAAAATATTGAGTTATCTATATCTGTGTAAATTATGATTTTTATATGATTTTTGCAGGACAATGAGGAAGAGATAGCAGAATTAATGTTAGCTAGTACTACAATAATAAAGGATCCTATAAGTAGGAAAAAGGCTAAACAAACTAGAGAGTTGGAAATTATTAAAAGATTATTAAAAGCTGAGAACCCATTGACTGAAGAGGAGCGTGAAGCAAGTAAGTCAGTTAAATTATAATTTTTTATAAAATATGTAAAATAAAACTTGTATTTTTCTAATCTGTATTTTTTTTTTTTTTTTAGAATTTGCAGCATCATATCTTCAAAAACTGCACCTGACATTGGAACCTAATAATCCGGAAATATTTAGGACTGTGATAAAGTTATATTTAGATTATAGCGAAAAACTAGAAAGTATTAACCAAACAGTTATTGACCCACCATTTCCTGAAGAATTTGCAGCAAATAAAGAGATACAAGATAGTGCGATTAAAAAAGATATACTCACAATCAGATTATATCAAGATGTTTGTGAAATGTTGCAAAATTATCCAGAAATGTGTACAGATTTTTTATTATTCTTAAAGCCACACCAAGCCACGATGATTGGTAAATCCATGGAATATATGATGTTGCAAAAAATGAATGATTTTGTCCATATTGCGCAAATATATTTCGCTAAGCAACCATCGCGGATAGCAAAGATGATGCAGGCGATCACACAACTTTCGTCTGATCCGCACACAACTCTGGAAACTATTCATAGCATTATAGGTCCAGTCTTTAAAGGCCATCCACTCATTATGGATTTATTCTTGCAAGTTTTACCTACCGCAAAACCTCCTGAAAGGTAACTATGACTGTAACTATGTATTTATGTATTTTATACGTAAATAATTAGCGATGAAATTAAGTATCTTACAAGTAGAAAATGCACCAATTAAATCTATTTATTTAATCTATTTACATCATAAAATATGAAACAAATCATAATTGTATATAAAATGTATTTTTGATATTTTTATATAGCTTATTTGTACCCCACATGTTTGAAAACTTGACATGTCCGTTAGGACCTTACGATAAAAATACAACTTATACCGAAAATGCACCAGAGTTATATGAAAATATAGAATTACCCACAGCGACATATCACGAAGATCCATATGGTGGGGAAAATTGTAAATGCGATTGTCATAACATAGATGATTCGAATCTTAAAAATAATTCAGAACATTGTGTTTCCTGCGGTACACGGGTATGTGCACCCTTTGATAATATCCAATCGTATAACTTTTGTTTCATATCACTTTGTTTTTCTCTTTATAAAGATTCAGTTTAGTTTAAAATTGTTTCATATTTTTTTATAGTTTCTTAATGGAAGAATTTATCTTCAAACGCCTGAAGGATTGCGACCTGCAAAAATTACATTTCCTGGAGAGAACCAGGAGAAATTGGAAAATATTGCGCGCGTATCATTAAAAATTGCTGATAAAGTCGCTCCATCAATCTCTAAAAAACGACGGAAATCATCAAAGAATGATTCTAATCACGAAGAAATTTGCCAGAAGCAGCAATCCGCTACAAAGTATTCGCCATTAAAAGATAATGAAGATAACGAGAAAGTAGTAGCAAAGTCTAAAAAGAGTGTTAAACTTGCACTTAAAGCAGATCAAAAGAAGGTTCTAAAAAGAATAGGCACTGCTGTAGATGATGCAGTTGCGAATAAAAAAATACGGATGTCTCACTGCAGGAATAAACGAGAGAAGAAGATTGAAGATATGGATGTCTCATTGGAACACAATGAACTTGATATTACAGAGCATGAGAGAACAAATGATATTACAGAAACAGAAACCAATAGCTGTATGCAATTGTCAATACAAGATAATTCATCAAGTACTGAAATAATTACACAAATTGCTGCAAGTAACAGTGCTGATTGCGATTTAAGTAAGTTATACAGGGTGTTCGGTAAATGACGGATCACCCGTCGTGTGCAGGTAGAGCGAGTTAAACTGAGTAGAAAAGTCCTGTACCATTTTGCAATCTTTGCAATAATTAATGAGAAATGAATTAAACAAGATCGGCCAATCCGCGCGAGTTCAAGCGCGCGGCGAGAAGAGACTTCCCACTATTATGTGATACTACGCGCGCGGCGAAAACAAATAGCTTAATGTTTACGCGGTTGCTCGGCGCACGACAAAGCGGGGAGGAGCACTTTACAAAGGACAATGGCTATGTACGAGCGACGAAAAAAGCTGGACCCCCGCGTGGGCTGTCTCTTCTCGCCGCGTGCTTGAACTCGCACGGATTGGCCGATCTTGTTTAATTTATTTCTCATTAATTATTGCAAAGATTGCAAAATGGTACAGGACTTTTCTACTCGGTTTAACTCGCTCTACCTGCACACGACGGGTGATCCATCAATTACCGGACACCCTGTATATGAATTGTATCGTTGGTAAAATTATATTATTAATAGAAGAAATAAGGAGAATTTGAAGAATGTCTTTTTGTTTTTAGGTTGTAAAAACACGAGTACAGAAACAGCAGTCATAAAAACGACAATCGAAAATAATATCCAGTTAAAGTCTGATTTAACAAACAATAAACCGTGGACACGTCAGGAAGACATGATTCTACTACAAAGTGTTAAGAAAGAATATTCTGAAAATTCATTTCTATTAATTAGTGAAAAATTAGATAATCGTACTGTTGATCAGGTAATCTTTTTCTCTATATATATATAAAATTCTACATAATTATATATTTTACACTCTCAATACATCTATATGCAAACTAAATTTTGTTGTAGGTGAAAGAGAGATGCCAAACTTTACTTTCTTTATTACAGAAAATAATGTAAATATATGTGTATATATATATGTATATATATATATATATATATATAAATCTGAATTTATGTGTAATTATGTATTTTAGAGCATAATAGTGGCACTTGACATGAGAATAATATAGTAAAATTATTTCTAAATTCTCTTTCTGTCGACGCCAAGTAAAATGACAAAAGCAATTCGTTCTAAGCTAGAAAAAATTTCCCAATTTCGAAATATAATCTCGCTTAACCTAAAAACTTGCAGTATTCTTCGTATATGCACTGTTCGAATTGTATTTTTATAAGAATCATTTAAATGGTTCATGATATCCTAATTACTTATGTGAATCATAAATCGAGATCGATATTTATTAAAAAAAAGAAGGAAACAATTGTAGAAAAACACGATCATGTCCAGAAATGCACACTCTTCTCGTATTTTCATAAGAAGTTTTCCAGCAAGAAAACATAAATAGACACAATAATGGGAGCTTTCTAGCAAGAAACACAATGTCACACGACTGATTATCTATTCTATTCTATTATTTTTATTGGCACCGTGTGAATAATTTTCGCACTCTAGGCCATCAACAGGTAGTAAAGATTACTTCTTTAAATATGTATATGAAACGGGTTGGATCAAGTCCTTGAGGACTTAATCCTGGCACAGAAAAATAGGGTCGCAAATGACACGCAGAGGAACGCGTTTAAACACGTCCATTCACGTTCACGAACGACAACGGACTAAGGCGGGGAGCACACAAATTTGCATAGACGCATAAGCATATGCATAAAAAATTCGATTGGTTGAATTTCTTATGTATACGTTTATGGACCAATCACATTGGTTTAACTTACGCTTATGCGCCTATGCAAGTTTGTGTGCTCCCCGCTTAACTGGTTATCAAACAGGAAAATTTTCAGAAGTTTAAAAATTTTTTATTCCCACATGACCATGCTTGGCCAATCGCCTTTGCTACGTCATCATGACGTCATCGCGTCTGCGCAGAAGCGCCAGCGGATGCGCACGCAACTTGATCCTTTTATCCGATCACTTGTCACGGATCATGAAACGATCCGCGATCCTACAAATATTAAATACCAATCACATGCAAGTGTTAAATTCGTCAAAAGTATAAGTTTCACGCACATAACGTAGCGATTATAGTGAGAGAAAAACATTTATCGATTCTGATCTTATAATCTAACCTTACTTAACCTAAAAAACTGCAGAAGAGAATACGAGGGCAAATAGCGCGTTCTAAATAAAATAATAACAACAAACAATGTCTTTGCGTTTATGTAAGATTTTATCTGTTATTCCTCTTTGTATTCCTCAATTTACTAACGATATATAATAGTGCAGTTATAATTTCTGTCAATACGATTAATTTGTTCCGTACAACTGATGATGATAACATTAAGAAGTGACATTTATTGTTACAAGAGAGCGCGACATGTAGCAAGTATATTTATATGATTCCAGATTCATTCGTGAGAAGAATACGGAAAACGCACGGCAGAAAATTTAGCACAGCTGTAGAAGTAAAAGACGAGCAAACGAGTCAAATATGCTCATTTCGCACAGCTGAAAACAATCCAGTTAATCATAATGCGGACCACTTGGCCAGATTATATACAGTACCGATAGATACTCAACAGCAAATCTTTCAGTATGGCGGCTTACCTAAAGTATTTATGAAACAAGTCACCACTTTTCAAGAGTGCTCGATACTGGTCAGGCAACCTGCGATCGAGATTATGACTTACCTCAATCATACTGACTATACAAGGCCTGTTAATAAATATGTGTTGTGTATCCTTTGAAAAACATACACAGAGATAAGAGATGGTATCATAATTTGTTTACATTGCAAAATTATGAAGTAGCTTTCTATTTGTTTTCTTTTTATTTTTTATAATTTCTGTGATTATATGAATTTTATAGATTTTATATAAAGAGTGTCCCATTTTTTAAAATATGTTTAAATATACAAAAAACATCGCGTTTCAGAAAACGATGTTTCGAGCAAAAGTTTTTAACAACTTTTATTTACAACTTTTACTAACAACTCATACTTCTGTTAATATCTAGTAAACTATTCACTTTTTGGCCATTCTACCCTTTTAACTTCTTATGCCGAATATTGCGAAGAATCAATTTATCTAAAAAAATTAAGGTGGTTCCATTTAAAAAACTAGGTTGATTTTCAAATGACTGAAAAATGGTCTTAGTTAAAATTAAAAATTATCAACTTTTTTCCCCTTCGAAATTTTTGAATTTTTGTATGAAATATTTTCTCGTTACAGCCATAGTTTCAGAGATATTCGACTATTAATTAAAATGAGGTATCCTGTATATGTTGCAAATAACAATAAATATTTTATAATAAAGTATTTTATGCCTAAGATAAAAAAAAACCTTAACAGTATTGTTAAATAGATGGAAAGTTTGGAGTAGGAAAATCTATTACATTAAGTCACATATTACACTATGCCTTTGTGCAGAAATGTGTGCTTGTTCACATATATTGGGGTACGTTATGCTGCAAGTAAATGTTACACATCGTTCATCTCAGTGCGTTGCAATTATTATAATTGCTGTTTATTTTTCAGCTGCGCATTGGTTTAAGGATATGAAAGAAGTCGCGACTTCAGTGCTATCTCCAGGCTGCATGGATCTGCCGATCGATGCTGGATTGTGGTTGAAACATTTCAAATCTCAAAATTCAAATTTACTCTCACAATTGGACGTACGTTTATTCCGAGACATTATTTTGTCGGCTATACTTATCGTATATTCGTTTTACAGCTGAAAATATCGAAAGATTATGTGTGGAACCAACGCGAAATGACTTCGCAAGGTACACCTATCTTGGAACTTATCGAGTTCGGCACGAATCGTATCAAGTACGCTTGTGGCGTAGTGGACGCGCTTATAAGAGAACTGAAGCTCGCTAGTACAGCCGGAAAGTGTAAGACGTTGGTCGTGATAGACGGATTCAATGCATTTACATCGAGTCACACGCGCATCCGCGATGATAATAAAGCGATGGTTCTGCCCAAACAAGTGTCTTTGGCGATACCGTTTTTCGATATTACGAAAAGCGATTGGTGCAACGGTGCAGTCGTAATGACAGTAGACCAAATAGCAAATAAGGTATAGTTCTTTATCCGAATAAAGTTAAATTAGACATGCAAATTTAATAGGATGTTTGAAAAACATTTCATATTTAAATATAAAAGTTCAGATTTGGGAGATTATATCTAAATAATAATGGAGATTAAAATTTTTATTGTCAGGAGAGACGAGAATCCTACCTTCCTAGATATCTGCTTGGCAAAGAAGGCTTCGAGCACCTGGATCCTTTCATACCCATTCTAGTTGATGATTACAACGTAGCAGAATTTGATAGTATGATAAAGTATTATAAGGATCGCAAATGGATCAGGAACATGACATCCAGTGGTCAGAGGGAATTAGAACTAATCACTAATAGAAATCCGTTCGTCTTAATGGAACAATGCAAATTTTTATAAAGGCAATTGCTCGAACATGATATAATTATAATAAAGCTTTTGAAACTCTTAGCTCTTTCTTTTTGGTTTTTACTAAAATTATAAAACTCTCTAATCTTATTTTAGATCCTGTTAGGGGCAATAGGAAGATTTTTAAGCTTAAAAAAAGTATTCATTTTTTGTCATAGATTCTTTATTGACATAACATGCAATTAGTAAATACAGTCACCACAAAAATATAATTAAATGTAATTAAATTTTTTTAACATTTTTAAAATATATATATTACTCAAATTTTCTAAAATAAAGTTGCTCACCCTGTAAATGCATTATAAATTTAGCAATATAAATAACATGAAATATTGTTAAGATTGACAAAATAAAATTATGACAATTATCAACTTTAAGTATAAGATAAATAAAACAAAGTGTATCATTAGTGAATAATATTAGTAACAAATTATCATCAATCGATTATGTTAACAGTTACCATTACCACTCGTTATTGTACGTAAACTATCGTCAACTAAAATTTAGCCTTTCCAATGTTGGCGTACCGGATGTAATCTAGCGCCTTGCCGATGTCACCATCTTTTGAAACAAGCAGATGAGTGAGCCATCCATCCTCATTGCTGAATCCCATTGCCATCATCGCTGTTACGGCTTGTTGGATCTTGGGATTTGGATGATAGAACTCATCTTTTACTTCTTGAGGTAAGAGTGGGTAGATGCTCTGCTTTGGTGATTCTGTTTTCTCTGGTTCTGCCGCAGTGGCTGCTGGAGCAGATGGCATAACCTGTATAATAAGATATTCTGAACATGTGATACATACAACACAATATATAAAATTTTTTTTATTATAAATATATATAAATTATATATTTCTCTTTAAGTATCTAATCGTGTAGTTTTATTTAAAAGTAATATTTTAATTTTCTATTATATTTTTTAATTACACTTAAATAATTCAAGATGTTGCTAATATGGTTCTTTTTGCATATATGCGAAACGTACCTGTTTAGGTATAGCCTCATTCAAGGACGAAGTGGAAGATGTACGACTGGTATTGTTGCTCTCACCCTGTGGCTGCACTATCGCCCATTCCTCGGCTTCGGACGCTTGTTCGGCAGAGGTTGCTGCTGACTCCTTCTGTGGTGACGACGCACCGCTCGTCGAAGGAGCAGCAGTTTTCTCACTTGTAGTTTCACCGTGCAATTTCTTTCCTTCACCGGGAAACTTCTTAGCGGAATCCTCCGATGTAGACGCGCGATTCTCGGGCTTTTGCGGGCTAGCTTTGGCTCCGGCGGGCTTGTTCCTGGCGGAATCTTTGTCGATCATTACGGTGACGTTGATGCCGAGCGGATCTAGGAATTGTGAGATATTGGAAAGATTGTCCTCGACTATTCCCAGCAATTGCGAGAAACTGTGCTTGGTCGTCTCCTGTGGGTCCTCCGTCGCCTCGGTAGCAGCCTCGGCGGATGGGTCCCTGTGCTGCTCCTTAGATCGCTTCTGCTCATGATAATCTGGAGCAGCATACATGCCTGTTACAAAATCCGCCAGCGAATTTACAATAGATGGATCAAAAAAACCAACTTTACCGCTTGTCGAGTTGAACATTGGACAGCAGCCTCGCTTGTTGCTCTTGTGCGGGCACTTGCCCTCATCGTCCTTGCAGTGCTTTGCCCACTTCCGCATGTGATGAACTAGTCGACGATCAATACGGTTCGACCAGTCGACTGGATACACTATACGAACCAAATAGTGTTCGTGATGATTGCCCAGCAGCATGCAATTACTGCATAAATCGTAATTCCGACATTGCATGCACTTGAAGCGCAAACCTCTTATGGATTTCCGACACACACCACATGCTTTATAATGATGCAATATTTTTTCTACATCTATTTGGTCATCTAACATGGCTATTCGATCTGTATTGGATCGCAGTCTAATGTACAGTTTACAGATGTTGTACTTAGACATCTCCTGTACTGCAATCTCCAGTTCTTCATTAGTTGATATTGTAATTATCTCACCTTCTTCATCTGTATACAAAAAATTTAAACAGATGTTTTAGTCGAATAAAGAACATATGTAGCATTTCAATTCCTATTTAGTATACAAAGAAATAATCTTCTTATATTAATCATATTACGATAAATTAAATTCTTTATGTTATATATATATATATATATATATATATATATATGTTGCATAAGGCAAACTAATTAAGTTCATGCAAAAATCAATATATTGTGTGAAATTTGTTACATATATTAATTAAAACGCTTTCTTTTACTATTACTTTTACCACTATCAAGTATATATAAACCATTCTAAATTTAAATTTTAGATCATTTATTTGCAGCTATAACTTGTACTATTAAATGTTTTAATACTTTATATTTATAAAAGATAATATTATATAAAGAATAAAGAAAGATAAAAGTAGATAATATAAATCGGTGAATCACTCTCTTATCTTCCCTTCGCAGGAAGTCAAGTTGGTGAACATCACGTCAACGCTGGCGTTTCTTTTTTGCGTGCCATCAAGGTGAAAAGATAAGGGAAATAAGGGAAAAGTCACCTCTCCATTCAACGGTGTAATATTTTCTTCGCAGACTCGGGAAAACGTTTTCCAGTTTTTCGCACAGATATACGTAATTCGTCGCGACGTCGGCGTCGATGCCGAATCTGCGCGTTTCCGGCAATTCACGGCCCCATATTACTGTTCTCCTAAACTCTCCGACCTCCTCGAACTCTAACATATACGCCTTGAAGCTAATCGTGGCCATTGTCGTTTCTCTCGTCTCCCTAACTCTTGACGGAACGCCTCTAAACGTCAATCAAATCTCTCATGAAGAAAAAATGTTGCGAAATGACGAAATATATCTACACTTGTTGGTCGTCGACGCGCCGTCGTCGAAATTCACACGCATAACGTAGCGATTAGTGAGAGAAAAACATTTATCGATTCCGATCTTATAATCTAACCTTACTTAACCTAAAAAACTGCGGAAAAGAATCCAAGGGCAAACAGCGCATTTTAAATAAAATAATGACAACACACGATGGCTGTGTTTTGCCGAACCTCCGCTAGCTAAGCAGTCGCTCGTTTGGTAGCGGTTTCGATTGCAGCGCTGCTTAGTGCTATTGAGGTATTGGCTGTTGAGGTTACTGCTAACTACTCAGCGCTTCTGTCCAGCCAAATATTTGTGTAGCAAGCGCTCGCCGCTTACGTGCGCTTAGCTTAGCGGAGGTTCGGCAAAACACAGCCGATGTTTTGTGTTTATGTAAAGGTCGTTCTACATAAGTCACAGTCGTAAAAATCGTAAGAAATTGACCAATCACAGTCTATTATTCTTCGATCGCAAGGAGAATAATAGACTGTGATTCGTCAATTTCTTTACGATCTTACGACTGCGACTAATGTAGAACGACCTTAAGATAGAATTTTATCTATGTTATTCCTCTTTGTATTCCTCTATTTACTAACGATATATAATGGTGCAGTTGTTATAATTTCTGTCAATACGATTAATTTGTTCCGTACAACTGATGATGATAACATTAAGAAGTGACATTTATTGTTACAAGAGAGCGCGACATGTAGCAAGTATATTTATGATTCCAGATTCATTCGTGAGAAGAATACGGAAAACGCACGGCAGAAAATTCAGCACAGCTGTAGAAGTAAAAGACGAGCAAACGAGTCAAATATACTCATTTCGCACAGCTGAAAACAATCCAGTTAATCATAGGTGCGTTTTCGTTTAGCTACCACGAGCGACCAGAGGCAAACACGATCGTTTTCGTTTCTGGTTGTGACGTCATCGATGCAACCACGTTGGCCGTGGCAGAGAGAAGCCTGAGAGCGGCCATGTCGGCGATTTTCGTGAGACGCTTTTACTAGGCCGTAGAGCAGCGCCATACATCCACTTTTAGGAATTGGAATCACTGATCCACATCCCTTTCAAAACTGTCGGTCATTTGGTTCATGTCCGCGCTACATCCATATATATAATTGTGGATCAAAAATATATATATCGAAACTTCATGAAACTTCTGAACTTATTAATATGTTTTATTAAATGCGTGTAACGTTTTGGCATTCTAGTATATATAATACGATATAAATACAGCGATATAAATTATTACTAAAATATTTTTACGTATATCCGCATGTGCAATGAAATAAATTTTTTCTTAAATCAATTTTTCTTAATAAGTCTTAATTGAATATAATGTAGAAAATATCTGTAATAAATTACTTTTTTCTTATTCTTAGAACAAAGGTATCAAGCATTTAAGCAATCATGCATTTTAATCAAATTATGATTTTAATTTATAGCTTTTATATTAATTTTTTATATTAATTTATTTTTTACTTATTATTAATTTAATAAATTTTTTATTTATAAATTCGATTGGATGCGTAGTCTTTTGAAAATAAACATATAATAGGTGCGCTCCGCTTGACGTTATATTTTCGCTTCGAAGACTAATTGTAAGATTCTTCACCCTATCTAGTTAAAAATTATCTGATTTATGTCATGTTTGATGTCGTTTTAATCGCCAAAATCTCATTAATCCATTAAGATTATTTTCAAGCTGTTTAAATGCAAAATAGAAGTTTTAGTTTTCATTTCAAAAAATGTTTACATTTGTGAATTGCTATGGATGGGGAGAGCTCATTGTAAGAGACTTCGGAACTCTTTGATGATAGGTCTCGCTCTCGCTCTTACACTCGACGAGCGCGCTAGACAGCTCGGAAAGATAAGCTGATCCGAGAATCGAGAAAAAATTAAAACTTCTATTTTGCAATTAATCGGTTTGAAAATAATTTTACTGGATTAATCAGATTTTTGCAATTAAAACGACATCAAACACGACATAAATCGGACAATTTTTAACTAGATATGTAATCAAAATTTTAATTACCTATCTAGTTAAAAATTACCCGATTTATGTCGTGTTTGATGTCGTTTTAATCGCCAAAATCTCATTAATCTATTAAGATTATTTTCAAACCGATTAATAGTAAAACAGAAGTTTTAGTTTTCTCTCGATTCCCGGATCAGCTTATCTTTCCGAGCTGTCTAGCGCGCTCGTCGAGTGTAAGAGCGAGAGCGAGACCGCGAGTAGAGAGCGAGCGAGATGGCCTATCATCAAAGAGTTCCGAAGTCTCTTACAATGGGCTCTCCCCATCCATAGCAATTCACAAATGTAAACATTTTTTGAAATGAAAACTAAAACTTCTATTTTGAATTTAAACAGCTTGAAAATAATCTTAATGGATTAATGAGATTTTGGCGATTAAAACGACATCAAACACGACATAAATCGGATAATTTTTAACTAGATAGGGTGAAGAATCTTACAATTAGTCTTCGAAGCGAAAATATAACGTCAAGCGGAGCGCACCTATTATATGTTTATTTTCAAAAGACTACGCATCCAATCGAATTTATAAATAAAAAATTTATTAAATTAATAATAAGTAAAAAATAAATTAATATAAAAAATTAATATAAAAGCTATAAATTAAAATCATAATTTGATTAAAATGCATGATTGCACAAATGCTTTTGATACCTTTGTTCCAAGAATAAGAAAAAAGTAAAAGTAATATATTGCAGATATTTTCTACATTATATTCAATTAAGACTTATCAAGAAAAATTGATTTAAGAAAATTTATTTCATTGCGCACATGCGGATATACGTAAAAATACTTTAGTAATAATTTATATCGTATTATGTACTAGAATGCCAAAACGTTACACGCATTTAATAAAACATATTAATAAGTTCACGAAGTTTCGATATATATTTTTGATCCACAATTATATGGATGTAGCACGGACATGAACCAAAAAATTATGGATCTAGCACGGACATGAACCAATCGGTCGTTTTACCGTGGCAGAAAAGTGAATTTGGCCATGTAGTTCCGGCCGGCTCTAAAATGGATCCAGTTAGCGCCACTGTACCGGCTAAAAAAACGGTCTCACGAAAAACGGCGGCGTGGCCCCTCTCATTCTTCTCTCTGGCAATGGTGTACAGTCGTCACCACTGAGGTTGTTACACTTTTTTTTTACTGTGTTTATGAACGCGCAATCAACTTCAGGATGCGAATCATTGTCACACGCTCATGCGCGATAAGGCGGGGAGCGCACAAATTTGCATAGGCACATAAGCATATGCATAAGACATTCGATTGGTTGAATTTCTTATGCATACGTTTATGGACCAATCACATTGGTTTAACTTACGCTTATGCGCCTATGCAAGTTTGTATGCTCCCCGCTTAAACCATCATGATGTTGTCAAATTGCGTATACAGAGTGTAACATAAATTTATATGCCGCGGGAAACCCGTAATAAATAAACATTAAATTTTACAAATATAATGTCAGTAGAACACATTACAAGAAATATTAAATTTTTTAATCTATCTTAGATTTAGCAATGTGTAAATAGAGATCACGTCCCAGACAGCACACGATATTTGTGATAAATATTTAGAAATATTTATTATTATTTATTTTTTAATAATATTATATAAATATTTAATAGATATTTTATGAAGGAGAAAAATCATAAAATCTTTATTCAACATGTTATAATATAGACTAAATATTTTATACAATATTTTGGATGGAATAAAACAATACAATACAATATTAAATGTTGTAAGGCGAAACCCATCCGCTGTTCTTTATGTTGCGCACTTAATGTAATAAAACTAACAAGACTTAATGTAATGTGACATTACATTTCTGTAATTATAAAAATGAAAATGCCTGGACCTATTTATAATAGTATATACTATTTATAATAGTAATAAATATTTCTGAATATTTATCATAAATATCGTGTGCTGACTGAGACGTGATCTCTATTTACACACATTGCTAAATCAAAGATAAATTTAAAAATTTAATATTTCTTGTAATGTGCTCTACTGACATTATATTTGTAGAATTTAATGTTTATTTATTACGGGTTTCCCGCGGCATATAAATTTGTTACACTCTGTATACGCAATTTGACAACATCATGATGGTTTATCGCGCATGAACGTGTGACAGTGATTCGCATCCTGAAGTTGATTGCGCGTTCATAAACTCAGTAAAAAAAAGTGTAACAACCTCAGTGGTGACGACTGTATGTCTGTACATGTACGCACACCATTGCATCGCTCACGCGGATGCACCGTAAGAGAGACAAGGATCGATATAATCGCGTCATCCTTGTTCCTCTACCGTGCTGATCACGTGCCCATGCTATACGTGAGATACGACCTGAAAATGCTTTCTGGCCTTCCCTAGCAGAAGGCAGTAACAAGGCTAATAAGCACCCGTTTTTTGTAAATTTTATATATGCTTATGCATATATGTACATAAAAATTTATATATATGTTTCCAAATTGTACAATGATATATAATAATAATAAAATAATAATTCGTAGCGTAAATTAATACACAGAATGTAAGACATGGGCGCTTATTAGGCTTGGCAATTTATTGATGCTTTTTCACTTATACTTTTTCATCGATACTTTATATATCGTCAGCGCGATAAAGCGACAAAGAGAGCACGATTGTTAATTCTTGCCTGACAATATCTTTCAGCAATCGCAGATTTTATAGACCGACAAATATATTATCTTGATTTCTGTTCGATTATATTGTGTAAGAACATCTGTTACATAAATACTGATAATATAAAAACATTTATGAATAATAAATAATGGCTCAGTTCAAGGGTATTCAGTTTCACGCTGGAAACTCAAGTTCGAATCTAAGCATCGATAAGACTTTTTTTATTCATATTTTTTTATTCATAAAATTTTTTTTATTTATACAGGGTGTCCCAGAATAATGGGGACTAATCTCGTGTGCAGATAGAGCGGACTGAACTGAGTCGAAAAGTCCTGTACCATTTTGCAATTTTCGCAATAGTTAATGAATTATTAATGATTAAAAATCGCCCTATTAGCCCGGCCTTCCGCCAAATGCAAGCGCGCGGCGAGATGCGGCCGCCCAGCGATCGAGGTTGCTAGGCG
The DNA here is from genome assembly GCA_949152495.1 of Lasius fuliginosus. Classification (NCBI taxonomy): domain Eukaryota; kingdom Metazoa; phylum Arthropoda; class Insecta; order Hymenoptera; family Formicidae; genus Lasius; species Lasius fuliginosus. The sequence continues at coordinate 13,375,479 of OX424452.1, read as the reverse complement.
CGCGGGGAGTTGTTTATTACAGGCGGCGAGGTGATACACACAGAAAAATATCATTTTATTGTTAAGAAAAATGATTATTCACAGTTTACTTTTCTTCTCTTAAGTAATAGTTATCTTTAACAAAAAATATTTTCTTGATAATAGATTGAAGTATTAAACTTTAATACTTCAATCAAGAATATTAAAATCAATCAAAAATATTCAAATTAACCAAATCTGACTTTTCTTCTATACAATTTTATACTATTTTTCAAAAGAAAATATTTACTTTTTTTGAGTACATGATAATGAGTTTTTCTAAAATTTGTGATGAGTCTATTTTAAGACTGTTATCAAGAAAATATTTTTTGTTAAAGATAACTGTTACTTAAGAGAAGAAAAGTAAACTGTGAATAATCATTTTTCTTAACAATAAAATGATATTTTTCTGTGTGTATCACCTCGCCGCCTGTAATAAACAACTCCCCACGCGCCTAGCAACCTCGATCGCTGGGCGGCCGCATCTCGCCGCGCGCTTGCATTTGGCGGAAGGCCGGGCTAATACGGCGATTTTTAATCATTAATAATTCATTAACTATTGCGAAAATTGCAAAATGGTAGAGGACTTTTCGACTCAGTTCAGTCCGTTCTATCTGCACACGAGATTAGTCCCCATTATTCTGGGACACCCTGTATATGTGAATATATAAAAATTATTAAATACATTTTTTGTAAAAGCAATTAATTTGAGAATTCTTAAAATAAAAAAAATAAAATTATAAATAAAATTAAATTAAATTGAAAATATTTTTATATCATTTGATAACTACATACACATTTCGTTTATATATATAATATATACAGGGTGTCTCTTCTCGCCGCGCGCTTTTACTCGCACGGATTGGCCGCTCTTTTTTATTTAATTTCTTATTAATTATTGCGAAAATCGCAAAACGGTACAGGACTTTCCTACTCAGTTTAACTGCCTCTACCTGCATACGACGGGTGATGCGGTTGACTCCGGACACCCTGTATATATGCAAAAAAATTTATTCCGTGAATAAATTAGTGCAAATTAATCCTGTAATAAATCAATAGCAGCTATAAAAAAATATTAATATTTTCACTATTGCTTAAATTAATCGGCTTTACCAAAAAAATATATGTAATCGATTCATATATATTCAAATATATTGTTTTAAAAAATTTTATTGATGTCTATAAATTCGAACTTAAGTTTCTAACGTGAGACTATGACTGAATAATTTAGACATAATTCTATAATTCAGACATATATGTATGTACATACATATATGTATATGTAAATATAAAATTCATAAAAAATGGACGCTTGTTTTTATGCCACAAAAGAGGCCAAAAAGCATTGTCGGCATATCGGACAGAGCGATATATTCAGCTCTGATCGATATCGATGCTGTGTGTAGCATTAGCGCAGTAGAGGGACAAGGATAGCACGCGATTGTCGCTCCTTGTCTAACATTATCTCCCAACAATTGCATCCGTGTGCTCAACATATCGATGTGTGCCTACACGGACGCTACTACATATGCGATGCAAGAGAGACAAAGATGACGCATACATCTCTCCTTGTCACGCGGTCAGTGTGCTACCACGGAATATTCCCCATGAGCTGCTTCTTAGTGAGATCCGCTTTTTGCAAATATTTCTTCGGCGAAGTTATATTGCCTCATGAAACTTTTTTAAATATATTCCTTATATAATAACGTAAGTCGTATCAGTGCCGGATTTTGTATTTTGGCTCTTAAAAATTTATAAAAAATAAAATACGGACTCGTAGCTAACCCAACCTAACCCGTTGCTAGCTACGCATTTCCCCACATTTATTAGAAGTTTTATTTTGACCTTTTTTCAGAAAATCGCTCTGAACGGACTTGCGGGTAATCCTCCTGATTAGGAATATCATAATTTTAATATAATTTTCTCATTATTTTGGTCATAATTTGCAAAAAGCGAATCCATAATTCACGGCCGCCCGATAGAGGTCTCCACTATGTCTCCTGCCGACCCTTAAGGTTTTATTTGGCCTACGCTGACTGAAGCGGTCTATTCTAGCCGGCCATCAACTGCTTGTATCTTCTTCTTCTTCTTCTTCTTCTTCTTCTTCTTCTTCTTCTATGGTTTTATTGGCCAACTTTTGGAATAGGAATCCAAAATTACCAGCCATTAACTGGTAAAGGAGTGGATAATCGAGTGGTGAGACGAATCTGAACTATCATTGGATAGTCAGTCTATCCGGTAGTCCTCTATATTTTCCCCTTGGTGCGATCCCTGTGTAGGAATGTCAGCGAGTGACGGCAGCAAGATCTTCCTCCCTTCGTGAGAAGGATATTTCAAGTTGTTAGTGTTATTATTAGTTGTGTCTCTTTAGAGGGGTGGAGAAAGAGTGGGGAAGGGGTTGAGGGTTTATTAAAACTAAATAGACAGATTAAGAGATTTGAGGTACGAGAGAGACGCCATCTTGGACCTTTGTGCGAATCAGACGTTCATGCGAGTGCTTCCGTCTAAAAGATTTACCCGGCCCTTTTTAGGGCCATTATAAGTGTTATCTGAGCCTTCAGTGCTTCTTCTACGTGTGCGGCCATCCGGACATATAAGAATTGGGCGTCCACTACTCTCAGAAGGAGTTTTCGTCTCTTTTTAAACTTCGTAACCTACGAGCCTTTGTGTTGCGGAACGACCGTTAACGGCCATCTCTGGCCTTTGTCTCTTCCTCTTTCCCACGTCGTAATAATCTCCACACCCTCATTCTGATCTTCCAACATCGTTCGAGGTTGGCTGATTGAATGTCGAGCAGCTTCTGTTTAATCATGTAAATTATGTAGTTGTAGGAGTGACTTAGATTTATAGAGGATATGGCTTCCGCAACACTTGGAATCAGTAAATATGACGGACTTAGAGATAGACTGTGAAAGGATATGTTCTAGAGAGATGAGGATAGCAAGAGCCTCTGCGGTAAAAATGGAAGCATAAGAGCTAATTCTGTATGACTGTTGAAGTTGGAGTGTTGGAGAGTAGATTGCAAAGCCCACTTAATTCCCTGGGCCGCTTTTAGAGCCCTCGGTGTAAAAAACACAATGTTCTGATAGTAGATGATTATAGACAGAAAAGAAAACTATTTGGGGGATGGGAGCGTTCTTGCTCCCTATCCTCTGTTTCTCCAGAGGTAGTATAGATAATGGAGGGAGAGGAAATTAGCGCATTGTATTCTATAGAGTAGACCGCCGGAAAGTCAAATTTCGCTATCAGGGTCTTGTGCTTGCGTAGGTTACAGAATGCTTTAAAAAGTAGAAACTTCTCAGAAGGGTCTTTAACAGGGGAATTACGAGAGTACCAGAGGAGACCATATAATTTGTCCACAGCAGGATGTGTGTCCAGGGAAAAGATTTTTAGGATGTATTTGGCCGTGAGAAGATAAAACCTTGATATGAAGGGGCCCTCCCCCGCTTCCGCCAAGATAATGTTCGTGGGCGTAGTTTTCCTTAATCCCAGACAGAGACGGATTGCTTTAAACTGTATTTTGTTCAAGGAGTTCATGATTGAGTTATTGTTAAAAGGGAAAATCAGAGAGCCGTATTCCATCGAGCTTCTAATTAGAGCCTTATAAATGCCCAGGAGTGAGCTAGGGTTGCTCCCCACCAAGTTCTTCTGAGCATACACAAGATATTAAGTAGCTTGGAACATTTACTGGAAAGACAAGAGATGTGATCCCTACCAGAAAGGCGAAAGTCTAAGTGGATTCCTAAAAATTTGTGCGAGGTAGTGGATTGGATAACAGTGTTATTGACAGTAACCGAGTACGCTAGTGGGTTAATATGTTTTTTGGTAAAGATAATCAATGCGGATTTGGCAGGGGCCACTTTAAGACCTCTAGAAGAGAGATGCCTATAAGCTCTATTAGCCGAGTTTTCTAGTCTGGTGAGAGCTTGTTGAATATCACAGGTACTGGTATATATCGCTATGTCGTCCGCGAATTGGGTAATTTCGCAGTCTTCTCCTATGCATTTTTTAAGTTTGGCAACGTAGATGTTGAAAAGCAGTGGGCTCAAAATAGAGCCTTGAGGGACGCCTTTGTGAGAAGAATACTCCTCCGACAATTCTCCGTTGAACACAAATTGAATCCTTCTAAAATGAATCAAATTATAGATGAAGGTACACAGCGTGAACGGGAGGCCCATTTCTTTAAGGTCCGAAATTAATATCGAGGGTATAACATCATCGAAAGCATTCGAGAGATCCAGGAAAAGACAGGCTGTAACCGATCTTCTAACAAAGCTCGTATAGATTTCAGTGGTGAGGATAGATAGGTTGTTCTGACAGGAACGGAATTTCCTGAAGCCGTATTGAGATGAGGGAAGCTTGTAATTATGATCGATTATGCACCAGTCAAGTCTAAGAAGGATGAGTTTTTCCATAATTTTTAAACTACAGGAAGTCAAAGAGATTGGACGGAATTTGCCGGGGAAAGATTTCGGAATGAAGTATACTAGTGAGTGCCTCCAGGATTCCGGAAAGGAGCCAGAGGAAAAGATTGAGTTTAATGTGGAGAGAAGCAATGAGTAGTATTCTGACGGTAGCTGAGATAACATTTTATAGTCTATTTGATCGATCCCAGGTGAAGATTTCTTTTAATAGACTGAATGACGATATCGAGTTCTTTAATTTGAAAAGGAGTATCAAAGATCTTGCAGGAAGGTGGGTCCTGGCTATCGAAGGTCGAAGGATGGATCATATGTAGGCATGCAGGAGGGCATATATTGCTAATCTGATTTAGTATCTCAGGAGGGAAACCAAAGTTGGATGAGGTCGTGGGATTCGATGAGCCAAGAAATCTATTCTTGAACCTTTTGATCATGTTCCACAAACTGCAGATATTAGTTAAGGGAGTGATGGACTCGCAGAAGGCTCTCCATCCCTCTCTTTTAGCCGAGTGAAGGATTCTTTTGGTAATGGCTTCTTGCCTCCGGAGGTTCAGGAAATTTACGTAGGATGGGTTAGAGCGAAACAATTTAAGAGCCTGTTTCCTGTGCTCGACTGATTTCGAACATTCCTCATCCCACCAAGGAGCTGGGGGGAAGGAACGTGATCCTGTGTTCTTCTTCCCTTTTCTGTCTTTCATTCCTTTGTTTTTATTGTCTGGAAGCGAGGAAAGAACGACATTTTTAACAGAGGAAATAAAAATCTCATATTTCTCAACTGGAGAAGTGTGTTCGGAGTAGATTTGGAGTAGATTGGAGATATTAGGTACTTGAGAAAAAAAATTTAATTTAAAGGTTTTCCAGTCAATGCGCGAAGTTTTCAATTTGTGCGAAAAGTGGGATCGAGTCTTGATTGGCAGATTGAGGTGAGTAGTTGTCGGGATATGATCGCTGCTCAGTAAGTCGTCCATAACGTTCCAGGTGCAGTAGAGAGAAAGATCTGAGGAGACAGGTGATATTTATTGCAGAAGAAGTGAGGTGGGGACGGGATATGAATGTAGCTCTGCCGTCATTTATTGGGAACAGAGAGTTTTCTTGGGTGACTTCAAGAAGCGAAAGTCCTACAGCGTCGGCTGAACGGCATCCCCAATCGGGATGATGTGCGTTAAAATCGCCCGTAATAAGAATGTGAGAGGAGGAAGGAAGGGAGTTAATGAATCTGGACCATAATTGCGATTCAAAGTGACCCAGATGTCTATAAATTGAAATAATGTGAAGCGGATTGTTTGATATCGGAGAGGGTATGCTTATCTCCACCGCCTCAAAAGTGCCCATCGAAAAAAACACGGAGTCCAATCTCGAGAAGGGAACCCAATCCCTCACGGCAAGTAAAGTTCCACCGGATCTGTTGGAAGGACCATCACAGCGAATGATGTGGAAGTTTTTGAGAGAGAAATTCGATTCCGCTGAAAGCCATGTTTCTGACAGTGCGAGAATGTCGAAGTTGGCTATTTGAGTTAGTGCTTCTTTTTTGTTGATAAGGCCATGGCAATTCCATTGTAGAAGAGATAAGTCCTGTCTATGTTGAGTATCCGTCATGTTCGTTTTTGGAGGAATGTGAACTTAAGTCTTTGCTGTAATTAATAGTTTGAATGGCCTGAATTATGCGGTGAATTTCATCTGTTAGTGAGGAAAAGAGAGGATCAAGGAAGGTCGTAATGATGTGGCTCAGGTTGGAAAGATCGGAATTATTTTTTTGGACATTCTTGATCGACCGTAAGTTGTCGAGAGAGGAGCGTTTAAATGAGGAGGAGGAAATCGAGCTGTGATTTTCCCTTGAGAGACTAGGCTGCGAAATAGCTCTGAACTGTGACCGAGCGTTGGCGTAAATATTTGCCATTTTCGCATAAGATTGAGGAGAGAAGCGAGAAGCGTAAGAGGTCTCTGTAGTAGGAGGAGAATATGTGGAATAAACGTTATTATTTATGTTATTTCCTTTATTTCGATCACGTGTGGGAAGTGGGGGAAATTCTTCAGAAGAGGAAGAGGAAAAAGAGGGCGGAAACCTTTTACCTCTGATAACTTCACTGGCGTCTCGTAGTGTCAAATTCCTGTGTGCTGCGTACTCTCTGATTTCCTTTTGAATGGCAAATTCTGGGCAGTTGGAGGCATCGGCTCTATGGTTTCCTCTGCAGTTTACGCATCTGGGAGCCTCTTCAAAACGTGGACAGTGATTCTTGGAAAAGCTGTGGCCCTTTTCACCACAGTGAATACAGCGTGGCTGACTTTTGCAGTTATCCTTGGTGTGACTGAATCTAAAACACGAATGGCATAATGAGGCCCGAGAAACATAAGGAGTCACAGGATGGCTGACGTAGAACATCGTGATGTATTTGGGTAGTTTCTGACCCTCGAAGGTCACCATCACGGAGAAGGATGGAGTGTATGCTGGTACTGATGCGGAGGTATTATTTTCCTCCCTAACATTGGAAGGGTTGTTCGAAACTTTCCTATTAAGTCTATTGATGGAGATAACATTTATAGGGCTTTTAATATTCATCAATATATTCTGATCCGTTAAATCTAAAGGTACATTCCTGATGATGCCCTTGCGTGAAATGCGGGAAGGTGGAATGAAAGCAATCAAGTCCTTTTCCTTCAAATCCGTTGATCATTAACTAGATGATTAGCAGCGTCTCTAGTTTTAAGGAAGACGGACACCTTAGAAAATCCTATCTTCTTAATTTTTAGAATGTCTTCATTGTTGAGACTATAAATAATCCTACCCACGGTAATAGGGTAAAGAGGAGTTCTGGGATCAGATATGCGTTGCACGTGTACACGCACCGGCAGGAATGGAGTCCCTCGGTAAATGTATGCGTATGTGTGACAGTCGAAAGCGTCACCGCATACATATGAAGCGCGACGTATGTGTTACTTGAAGCGCGGAGGAGATCAAGCAGCGAAGGAGAAATTGGTAGGGGGCAATCCGATGTTGCATCCTTTTCGCAAATCGCACGATCGAGAGAGAAAGCAATGCAAGACGTGATGTCAGTTAGAGGTGTCCCTATAGCCTTCTCACTCACTCGACTCTCGAATGGAGAGAGTGCGAGTGAGAAAGCTATACGACACCGCGCTGTCTCTATCGGCGTCTCGTTCGCTCCAATATCGAGCTGTCATCTTTTCCTTTTTTTCCTTTAAGAAACGTGACTGAGCCGCGTGCATTCATTTTATTAATGAATAGATATTAAATATTAAAAAATATTAATAAACATTAATACTTATAAATAAATATTAATATTAATATTAATAAATATTAATATTAATTATTAATAAATATAATATTAATAAATAATTAACAATGTTATAATAGATAAGCTCGCGCATGTTTTAAAACAAATAGATTGGTAAGAATTAGGCCTATAACGAGTAATTATGGGTGTTTTCATAGTAATTAACTTTATTATTATATAAAAAGAGTTACAAGATTCTTTAAGACGGAACGGATGACGGAACTGTGTATCGAACGTCCATAGTCAACAATATTAAAATGTTAAAAAAATACC